>SCLH01000889.1:419022-456207 GCA_004367855.1 Oikopleura vanhoeffeni
CCAAAAAACGGGGTTTTGTTAACAAAATCGATATTTTGATGAATAGCTTTAGTTTCAAGTAGCGAAGTAAACTTTAGTGAAATGTTAACTATTTAAAGAAATAACTATCTATAAAAATTAACTTTTTATAAAAAAATTTATAAAAAGACAAAAACTTAACATAGGTACCAACAATTGTAGAACAACAAAAAATAAATAAGCACGAATATTTCATAGCTATTTTTTCATGAAATTTAATTCTATATTCGATGCATATCGAAATTTTGGTTTGTGACCATTTTTTTGCATTTTAGTAGATCAAAATTTAGGGCGCCCGTGATGCCATTTTCTAGAGTTCTAAAATTCTTGCACGAATAATTCATAGCTATTTTTTCATAAAATTTAATTCTATATGAATATGGAAATTTTGGTTTGGGACAATTTTTGTTTGATTACACAAAGAGAAGGGTTTTCATTTCAGCACAAATTCGCCACTTCAAACTCACGCGGTAAGTTATTTATTTCACCATGTTCGCTAACCGCACTTATCGTCACTCTAGCGCCTCACTAGCCTGAAAGCCTGGAAACAGTTATACTGTACCCAATATCTCCTGGGTCCCAAAATATGAAACTCGAAGGACTGTTATTCAGCTCAGCACAGACGTTTAAAAATCACTAAATGGCGTCAGGAACAAGTTTCAGCAAATCAGCTGCATCATTCCCGACAAATTAAGCAAAATTTGAATCCGGCTTTTTGATGGCATTCGGGCTAGAAAACCATATTGATCACATGTGTTACTATGAGACAGATAGGTTTAACGAACGAAGTGTTCTGGACCGAAAACAGCATTTCATGTTTTTACAAAATTATTCAATTCCGAGGTACCATGAAATTGCGAGCGCCGATCGGAAAATTTTGTGTTATAAAAATTCCTGTCCAATCATCACGCGCGATCTCATGTTATCCAGGAATAATATGTATGCTATTCAAAACGTGGCATCCTGTGAATATCACTAAAATTCTAGAAATATTGATCAAAATAATTCCCGATTTAACATGTATCAACTGATTATCTCTGAAATTCCTCGAGTAAATAAAAAATAATTACTTGAGAATAAAATAAAATCTGAAACGTCGTAAATGAAATCAATTTTATAAATAAAAATGTTACTTTATAAATACAGTCTGTCATTTTCCGCACCAAAGTATGCGAAACAACGCACGCTTTATAATTGGCTGAAATGCTTGATTCACCTATACCTGCGACCTATAAATTTTTGGAAAAATATATCGAAAGCAAAGAAAATCCTATAAATTGAAAATTTCTTTTAGTTATCATCCTCAAACTTTAATTTTGATTATTTAGTTCAAATTTCCGTTCCTTTAATCGACCACATTCAGATGCAGAATATTGCGCAAACTAGTCCAATTGGTTTGATTTCATGAGAATCAACAGTTGTTACATTAAACAGTTAAAACAATTTTTAGCTTATTCATGATTTTTGCGAAGAATGTATTCACTTGCATTTGTACAGTCGAATTTTGTTATGCTGAATTAAATTATTTGTTTTAACAAATTGACCATGGCAAAACTAATTCTCGTATGAAAAATCACAGAAAAATAAATCGGTGTGTTTTATTAAAAATGTCTGAATTTCCTAAAACTTCTCTGAGCTTTCAAAAACCGCAAAGTTTGTGTTGTGGATGCGCCATCAAGGATTTTCTAGAGATGAAAGAAATAAAATTTAGTGGCAAATTTTTTCAATTATTTAACTTTCGGCCCTACCGCTTATGTGCCAATGAGTTACACTTATGTCACATAAATTATGTCGCATCTTCAATAAAAATCTGAAAATATCACTTCCAGTACTGGTGGTTCACCTTTACCAGTCGATTTTGACTGACTGGTATATCAGAAACTGATCAAAATTTCATCTTCAGAGAGAGATTTTTTTGAATGATCAGACTCCGTGACGGATAAGGTCAAATTCTTTGACCTTCAAACCTATTTTTCTAAAATAAACCTCAAAACACAGTTCATACTCTCAACATTTTTACTTTAAATTGTCTTTAGATAGTGTCTTAAGCAAAAGCACATAATTCCGTTGTAAACTCATCAAATATGCTGTGTCATTTTATTTTCAGTGTCTATTTTAGAAATAAATAATGGCAATTTTACTTTTTCTTCAATTTTCACGTGAGATACGGTGTTTTTTCGCCCCAGAAATCACTAACAGCTTCATAACTTTCTCTTTGTTTGTAGGTGATAAATTCATAACCATTCTCTGTTCTCATGTAAGCATAAACAGCGGGTGATTGAATAGAGTTGTATCTGAATTCATTTTATAAAACTGTCGATAATATTCCAAAAGCGTTTTTTGGGACCTAAAGTTCGTGATAAGCCCAATCGTTCGAAATTTTTAACAATTGAGCTCCTAATATATTTCAATTACGGGGCCCCTGAGTATTTTTACTATTTTTTTTTATTTTTCCGGCTTTTGAAAGCGACTCATCCGATTGAGTTCTTAGATAGCTTAAACTGAGCACAAATATTTGGAGAAAAATGAAGTAAAAAAGAGGTCCAAATCAGACCATCGTTTCCAATTTTTTAACAAAAACTGATATTTAAACAATTTCAGAAATCTCAGAAAAAAAGTAAAAAAATGGTCCGATTTCTATTGTATTATTCACTACAGGGAAGTTCGTTTAACAGGACGCACCCTATCAATATTAAAAGTACTGTCCAGTGAATAGTACTAGACTGTACCAAAAAAATATGCCTTAATATGTTACATACGTATCGTACTATGGCGTCTTTTCATGCTAAAATAAAGTAATTTTCGCTGGACAGTACTTTTAATATTTATAGGGTGCGTCCTGTAAGACGGACTTCGCTGTATATATTTATGCTGAGTTTTAATTATCTTAGAACTTTATCGGATAAGGCGTTTTCAAAAGCCGAATTATATAAAGTTTTGGCTAAAAAAGTGGCAAAAAATGCCCATGGGGCAAAAACCCGTAATTGATATGGTCAGCACTAAAACATTGGGCGCATTTATTAACCTGGCTTCACGGAAGAATAAAAATTTTCTACATTTAATTTCGATTTTGTTGAAAATGATTTTTTATAATTCAACTAACCTTGAATACAGTCCATGAGTATATCCGCCAGTATCATGCATAACCAAAATGTTTCCAGATTCGATCTTTGGCAAAACTTGATTTTTCGTAATATAATCTCCTTGAAAACACAGTGGTCCGGCGATATCTTGTTCAATCCATTCACCTACATTCTCAGTACCATCATTATTTAATACCGTCAAATGATGAAACATAATATCTGTAAATTTGTTCAGTAAACCTCAAATTATGAATGAAAAAGTTCGCCGGAAGGCTAAAAGGGTTATGAGTAGGGTTATACCCGGGAGCAGTATCTGCAAAATTAAAAATGCCAGAGAAAAGTATTTAGGCTCATGGGGTGAACTCTTCTCGAAAAACGATTCTAAAAATAAAAAAAAATTTTCGAGCACCCCAGTGAGTTGAGTATTAAAAAACTACTTTTTGAGCTTTGTAACGCACTTTAATGGTATATTTGTCAGTTATTTTTTCTATGAATTGAAAGGATCGGGTTGAAAAACGGTAATCTTCATTTTCCAAGAAAAAATTTTGGTCAATTTTTATAAAAAATGCGTAGGCGGAAGAGCTGATAATCCAAAAAATCCAAGCTGCCCAAGTTTGACTCACAAAATTCCTGCCTGATTCGAGGCAGAATTTTCCTGGCGTTCTTTTAAACCACATTAAAAGCTTAGGGGAGATTAGGGGCTACTGACATCGACAATTTAAAATTATTAATGCCTTTTTATCGTAGGAAATTTTTTCAAATTTTTTTGTTTTATTTTCAAAAACTTTCTTTTTCAATTCTGCGCTAGGTAATTCAATCGTTTATACAGTTATTAGTTTAAAATATAGTTTTTGGCCACTAGTTTTGGCCACCAGTTTTGGCCACTAGTTTTGGCCACTAGTTTTTAGGACAAGTAGTAAATAGGGATCATTTTATCTTCATACAATAGTAGTCATGGGTTTGGTTTTGTGCGCGGGTTAGCCTAAACATGGCGCTATTATGATTGATGCATCCAATCTACACAATAATATTCACTGCTCAGAACCAAACCCATAACTACTATTGTATGTATGGTCATTTTGAGCGTTCAAAGAAGTCAATTGGTGGAGTTGTTTCCAAAAGCTGAAATTTCAACAGTATGGACACCCTACTCACTTCTGAGATAGGGTGAAATTGTATTCGCAAAGTTTTTTTTGGACTCAACAAATGAGCTCAATTTTCAAAGTTCAAAACATGTGAGTTCTACAGAATTACATCAGGACATTTTTGTTCAACATTTAAAAAAAATAATGAATAATTGTTAAGTTGATTTATGTTCAAATACAGTAGAACTGTTTGATTAAACAAAATGCACATTTTGTCCAAAATAACTCTGAGTTTTTCTTTAAGTTGAAGTATTACGGACCAGTTAACTGTATAGACTTCACGAACAAACTGATTCGACCCAAAGTGAGCCATAGCTACTCGTTTCTCGCCCCAATCTTTGACAGTTTCGATTAATGAAAGAGAAATGCCACGTTTCGTGAATATACTTCGCCCAAATTCAGTTATAACTTTATAATTGGCTAGCTTTGGCAATTTTTCTAAAAAATAAAGGTTTTATATTTTTGTTATCTTGATATTTCAAAGGGAGTTTTCTGAAGGTAATTTTTCAAACATGAATCTCACTCCAAACATTCATATTTTAAGTTGACCAATTAGCTTCATGCAAGAGCAGTCTGACTTGCTATTCTACCCTGAAAATGACATGTTGTCAAAATTTTGATTATTCTTCAAAGAATTGTGAGATTTTGAACACAAAAAAATGCCCAATATTCTTTATGCTCAATTTACTGAAATCAACATCCCAAAGAATTTCCTACATTTTTAAGGAAACTTCAATAAGGGTTTTGAAACTATTTTAAAATTCAAGTGTCTTTCAAAAATTCGACAAAACTTTGAAAAAAAATCATGAATGAACTTGGTTCTTATTGATGAGAAGTAATAATAAGTAAGTTCGAAAAATTTGTCATATCAAACAGATAAGTGTCAAACCTTTTGAAAATCGTATGCACTATTTTTTATTTCAACTTCGCCGCGGGAGCCAACCGCGCAAATTCAGACCTCGCATTTTTTTATATAAATTCAAAACGAAGTTCTTTAGAATTTTTTAGAGGACACGATTTTTTCTGCAAAATTGAAAAAATAGAAAGTCCCTCTCAAATTTGTCAAAATTCAACTTCATCAAATTATAGAAATTGAGCCTTCATTGGATTGGAACAAAAGTGTGATAAGGGGAATCCCCTTAGGGGATATAAGTTTTAATATCGTCATTGTCTCAAAAATCCAAAATAATTCAACGTTAAATAATGAAACCAACCTACAATATCTTTTTTGTACTGTTCAAAGTTTATACTGTCTTCCTCTCCATGATAGTTATTTGGCACACCACCTCCAACGTCAAGCACTTTAATCTGCTTACATCCTTTTTCATAGGTCAACATTCATTTCACCACAATAATCTTATTATTTTACCCTTGTATAAAATTAAGGGAGAAAATGTCATGTTTTAATTATGTCGCACCAAAATTTTAACAACCAGTGTCCGACCCAAAATTGTGATAAAATCATATTTGTCCTTTTTTAAGTTTCTTCACTCTCTCAGGCATGGCGCCATTGAAAAAAAACCTGTAGATTGAAGACCAGAAATTGCAGGTTGCTTCTTAGTGAATCACTTTTCGGGAAAAAGTTTTCTGAATCTGCCGCATTTTCAATTTTGTTCTGACGTCCCTGAGTAAATTTTTATTTCTTTAAAAGTGATTTCGATAAATTGCGTAGGCAATGTTCTTTTTTCGGAAAACACCTGTAGTTTGAAGATCAAAAATTGCAGGTTATTTCTGAAGAAGTCACTTTTTAGAAAATTCAATTCCTAATCTTTTCCGTTATTAAATTTTGTTCTGACGTCTCTCATTTTCTCACAAATGAATTGCGTAGGTTGAAGGTCAATTTGTAAATGTCACTTTTCTATAAGGTTAATAAAGTAAAAATGTGAATTAAATAATATAAAATTTTAAGTCACTCCTTAATCTCGGGGACTAAAGAACAATAAAGTTGCAAGCACTTTAACTTTTCCCGTAACAAGCGCTCAGAGTCGAGCCATAAAAGTGGCTTTCATGCCTGAGAGGGTTAAGGCTTTATCGCCGTAATTCTGCATGACAAATTCGATGTTCAAATTTTTGTTCTTCTTTTTACAAATATAACTACGAATAACTGAATTTTTGGGACTCTAAGACACGACAATTTTTACTGATATTATGAACAATTAAATTGTCGCTATAAAGAGTAATTCCGCACTTAGCTCTTTCGCCATTAAGCTTTTTTATTTATGGGTTTTCCGTAATCATCGTGACTAGGGTGAGGTGACCTAAAAAAACCTACCTTAGTTAAACGTTCGAAAACTTTTCAAAAATAAAAATCTGACAAATTTTGATGAATTTCAAAGCCCACAAAAAGAGGCCTCATTTCAAACCTTTTTAAAGGTTTTTTGACATAAACATGCTAAAACTTAAACTTTGGGTGACCTGTTGCCTGCTTGTTCATTAATCTTGTCAGCCAAATCCAGCAGTTGTCGAATTCCTTGATAAATTTGATCCAGTGACATGCCAAGACTTCCAACATGCATATGGAGACCTAAAAACCACAATGGTTTGTTAAAAATATGAAAATTACCACGAAAACTATCAAGATAGTTCGTTCACGATGAATAGGAACCAAAATAAATAAATATTTCTAAGCTACATTTGTGGTTAATTATTATGGGTTTATTTGGCATTATTAATGGACCAAGTTTTTTAGAGATTGCGACAAAATGCGCTTCTGATCGGATGTGATAGAAAATTTCAAAAATTACAAAGTCTTTTTTTTTATTTTTGAAGCAGTGATATTTTAACAAAAATAAATCAAATTTGATGTGTACTCACTCAAAAATGTTCCGAAAGGTCGAAAGTTTAGGGCTCTCTAGCGCTTATTTTCAGTAGCTTTTTTGCATAGACTATTTCTGAAATCACGTCTCGAGAAAAAACTAAGTGTTTTCATTTTTGTAAAATGTTTGAGCTGCAAAATTTTGTAAATCATTTTTGAAAATAACATTATGAAAATATAATTTCATGGAAAAAACTTTTTAGACACAAGAAATTTGCACGATTTACTTGTTAAAAAGTGTTCAAATTCAAATTTAGTCAGACGTTGAAAATCGTTCAAATTTTCTGACCCTGTTTTTTTGACGCATTTTGCATTTTCTTATAATATTGCATTATCAATGTGAATTTATTTATGTGATTTAAAAAGTGATCCCAGAGATGATATCTAAAACGGCCATGTATTATCTTCAGACAAAAAGATTAAATCTGATGTACTTCAAGTTCACAAAAATCAACAACATTTTGAAGAACGTGAAAAAAAATTCAACTTGTTTTTTAGCTGATGATTGATAACATATAATAAAGTGTTAAATGACGTCATAAATTCAACAATTTTTAAGGTTTATAAGGAATAATAAACTAGGTTCAAATTTTTGGGAAAAAGCTTCATTACAAAATGGGCTCGTTTTATAATAATTTGTGTCGAAGAAAAAACTTTATTTTGATATTTTTTTGTGACAAAATAAAAAATTCAAGCATTATATTGATCGTCTTTTTTTGCTCGCACGTGGTTAAGTAAGCACTTTTTCATTGTTTAAAAAATATTTTGCACATATTCTGCGAAATTTTTTAATTTATTGACAATTATAAAAAATAATTTACGACGTTTCGGATATTTTATTTCATATTCATGTAAATTGTACAGAATGAAAAACTGAGTCTTCGAAACTTGGGAAATCTTGAGAAAATATTCAAATTTGGAGAAAGTGTTAAATTAAAAAAAATGAGTCTACGAACTTGGGACATCTGGAGAAGACATTTAAATTTGGAGAAAGTGTTTAATTCAAGATTAAGGGGGTTCTATAGGCAGCCCATATCTTTTGTACTGAAAATTAGTTTGGACTGGATTTATAATTTTTGATCTCCACGTTTTCTGATAAAATTTGAAAACAAGCTTATTTGAGTTATATAGTTCTATAGGCACGTCGTATCTTTTGAACTAAAAGAGCTAGAGGTCTGATTTTATGATTTTTGAACTCAACGTGGCTTTTTAGTCATAAAATCTCAAAAAAATCGTAAAAAATTACCAAAAAGTGTCGGAGAGTGTCGAAAATAAAAATCTTTTCTGCTCTAGCCTCGAACGGTTGAATATTTGTCATAGTTTATATACCGGTTCCAGAAACATTCAACTTACGAATCGTTTGGTCTTGAAAAAACCTGATGGAGAAATGGATGTCAAAATAAATTTTCAAATCGTACTCTGGGAGTTAAAAAATGAAATTGTTACATCAGGCATAACAGTTTTGTTTAAAATTATTACGAAAAACTATAGTGCACGGAAAAATGTTTCCATGTAGAATGAAAAAAAATACAACTTTCCGTGGCCAAAATAGCAAAAAACAGTCCTTCGCCAGCTTTGATACCTTTTTAGTGAGAAAATAAAAAAAACGAATAACAGTTTTTTCCGCCTTGAATTTCGCAGAAAATGTCAAATTTTGAAACATTTCCTAAATAGGACGAAAAAAAATACAGCTTTTTCAAGAATTTTTTGCTCCTGGTTAACCTCATTTACCGGTTGGTTCAACTGCATCTTAAAAATATGATTCAAAACGTCTTCCAGAGATTACGAATTAACTTATCAGAATGTTTTATCACTTCCTATGTCTATGCTTAGATATCCACCAATCGATTTTCGGCCAAAATCGACCACTAAGGTTAGATTTGTCACATAGACTGATTTGTGCCAAATTTATTCCGCGTTTTGTGGTTAATTTTTTTTTCCTCAAAATCATATTTATCCGAAAAAATGATCGTCTATTGCGAAAAATCGCATTTTGACGAAAATAGGGAGTTTTTCGACTATTAAAAGCTTCCCGAAGCTCCCCGAAAAAAGTTGTATTATGTACTGCGAGGAACACTACCGTTGATGGTCATGATATCAATAAAAAGTTCCGCCGGATTCCGCGCGCAAAAAATTTACTTTTTGAAAATAAAAATTCTCCTTTTTTCTTAAGTATTCCAAAAAAAATGATAGCAAAAAAAATTTCGAAAATTTTTTTGCGAGCGTTTCAGCGCAATTTAAAAAAAATTCGAAAATTTTTTTTCGAATTTTGGAAAAATAAATTTTCGGAAATTTTTTTTCATTTTTTTTAAATTGACTGAAAGACCCGCAAAAAAATTTTGGATTTTTTTTTGCTACCAAAATTTTTTGGAAATACTTTGACTTTGGATTTATTTTTGACTTTTAAAATATTGGCGATGGCCCATAACTCCAACACGATAGCAGCGCAGCTGCTATAAAATATCTCAGGCGAAAGACTTGTTATCACAAAGCTTAATTAGGTAGTATGCTTGTCCACAAATGAGCAGTTTTAAGGGGACCAGTCGCTAGAGATTTTTTTCATTGAGGTTAATGTGGAAAAAGTTCAGTAAAAAATTGAAAAAATATTCGGGATAAAATAAAATATGAGCCTATAATTGACCAAATTATTCTGGTTTTTAAGAATTTTCATCGTCAGAATTGTTTTGGAAATATAAAGGCCTATTGAATAGATCGGTTAAGTCGAAAAACGAAAGGCCACTGATGCCTGAGTTTTATTCATAGGAAATAAAATAAAGGAAATAACACGCCTACGTTTTTCTACAAATTCGTATCTTTTTTCCTTAAACGCCTACGCATTTTTGGGAAGGACCATTCCCTTAACTTGTACATAATAGTACAATAATTTAAGAATAAAATTTATAATTTTTTTGGGAAGTTAAAAATGTCAAAAAAAACTTGCAATTTTTATTCTATAATTTAGAATTTTGAAACACTTATTAAATGGTATTAAAAAAATTTAAATAAATAAATTGAAAATTTGGTTGAAAAATAAGAAATTATTTGGGAAAATTGGATAATCCAATTTGGATTTCAATATCGAAAATTTAATTTAATTATTAAAAACTTTATTAACGATTAGAATTACATCAAAAAATTCGAAATTAATACATAAAAATATTTAAAATTTATAAAAATGAAAAATTTTATTAATAAATTTAAAATTTAACTTGAAAATTAGAGTTTCATCTAGAAATTAAAGAATTCTGTTCAAAAAATTTTAACGAAATTCCCATTTACGGGTCGCATCAAAACCCGCGGCAATTCTCTCCCAAGGCAGAAACGTGGTAAGTGGTAGGGTGGTGCACAAGGGCAAAGTTTATTGAACGGCAATTGCCTAGGGGCGTAATTCTTGATGATAATTTCAGATCACTGAGCTTGGTTTATAAATTTTTCAAAAAAATATTAATTTATATTAAGATAAATCAAGATTATCTAATTCGGAAATAATTAAAAGTTTTATAGAAGAAGATAAAATTTGCAATTTTTTACCTNATCCAATGTATTATTATTGATTTAAGTGATCCAGAGATGATAATCTAGAAACGCCATGTATATCATTCCAGTACAAAAAGATTAAACTCTGATGTACTTCAAGTTCACATTGAACAAAAATCAACACAATTTTGAAGAACGTAAAAAAAAATTCAACTGTTTTTTTAGCTGATGATGATAACATAATAATAAAGTGTTAAATGGGACGTCATAAATTCAACAATTTTTAAGGTTTATAAGAATAATAAAACTAGGTCAAATTTTTGGAAAAGCTCTTATTAGGCAAATGGCTTCGTTTTTATAATTGTGGTGTCGATGAAGAACCAAGAAACTTTATTTTGATATTTTGCTACAAATATACAAAAATTCAAGCATTATAGTTGATCGTCTTTCTTGTATGCTCGCACGTGGTTAAGTAAGACACTTTTTCATTGTTTAAAAATATTTTGACATATTCTGCGAAAATTTTCTTTTAATTATTAGACAATTATAAAAAATAATTACGACCGTTTCGGATATTTATATTTCATTTCATGAAATTGTAAGAATGAATGAACAACTGAGTCTTCGAAACTTGGAATCTGAGAAAATATTCAAATTTGGAAATGTTAAATTTAAAAAAATGAGTCTACCGAACTTGGACAGTCTGGAGAAACATTTTAACTTGGAGAAGTGTTTACTTCAAGATAAGGGGTTCTATAGCGACATACTCTTTTGTACCTGAAAATTAGTTTGGACGGATTTTTAAATTTTTGATCTCCGCGTTTTCTGATAAAATTTGAAAGCGCTTATTGTAGTTATGAGTTCTATAGAAGTCGTACTTTTGAACAAAAGAGCTAGAGGTCTGATTTGTATGATTTTTGAACTCAACGTGGCTTTTTTATCATAAAATCTCAAAAATCTGTAAAAATTACCAAAAAGTGTCGAGAGGTGTCGAAAATAAAAAATCTTTTTCTGGCTCTAGCGCCTCGAACGGTTGAATATTTGGTCATAGTTATAATACCGGTTCCAGAAACATTCAACTTACGAATCGTTTGGGTCTTGAAAAAAACCTGATTGGACGAAATGGATGTCAAAAATAAATTTTCAAATCGTACTCCTGGGATTAAAAAATTAATTTACATCAGGCATAACAGTTTTGTTTAAAATTATTCGAAAAACTATAGTGCACGGAAAAATAGTTTGCCATGTAGAATGAAAAAAAATACAAACTTTCCGTGGCCAAAATAGCAAAAACAGTCCTTCGCCAGCTTTGATACCTTTTAGTGAGAAAATAAAAAAAACGAATAACAGTTTTTTTCCGCCTTTGAATTTCGCAGAAAATGTCAAATTTTGAAACATTTCCTAAATAGGACGAAAAAAAAATACAGCTTTTTCAAGAATTTTTTTGCCTCCTGGTTAACCTCATTTACCGGTTGGTTCAACTGCATCTTAAAAACATATGATTCAAAACGTCTTCCAGAGATTACGAATTAACTTATCAGAATGTTTTATTCACTTCCTATGTCAATGCTTAGCGTATTCCACCAATCGATTTTCGGCCAAAATCGACCACTAGTTAGATTTGTCACATAGACTGATTTGTGCCAAATTTTATTCCGCGTTTTGTGGTTAATTTTTTTTTCCTTACAAAATCATATTTATCCGAAAAAATGATCGTCTATTGCGAAAAATCGCATTTTGACGAAAATAGGGAGTTTTTCGACTATTAAAAAGCTCCCGAAGTTCCCGAAAAAAGTTGTATTATGTACTGCGAGGAAACACTACCGTTGATGGTCATGATATCAATTAAAAGTTCCGCCGGATTCCGCGCGCCAAAAAATTTACTTTTTGAAAATAAAATTCTCCTTTTTTCTTAAGTATTCCAAAAAAAATTGATAGCAAAAAAAATTGTCGAAAATTTTTTGCGAGCGTTTCAGGCAATTTAAAAAATTCGAAAATTTTTTTTCGAATTTTGGAAAAATAAATTTTTCGGAAATTTTTTTTCATTTTTTTTAAATTGACTGAAAGACCCGCCAAAAAAATTTTGCGATTTTTTTTTGCTACCAAAATTTTTGGAAATACTTTGACTTTGGATTTATTTTTGACTTTTAAAATACTGGCATGGCCCATAACTCCAACCACGATGCAGCGCAGCTGCTATAAAATATCTCAGGCGAAAGACTTTGTTATCACAAAGCTTAATTATGGTAGTATGCTTCGTGCCACAAATGAGCAGTTTTAAGGGGACCAGTCGCCTAGAGATTTTTTTCATTGAGGTTAATGTGGAAAAAGTTCAGTAAAAAATTGAAAAAATATTCGGGATAAAATAAAATATGAGCCTATAATTGACCAAATTATTCTGGTTTTTAAGAATTTTCATCGTCAGAATTGTTTTGGAAATTAAAGGCCTATTGAATAGATCGGTTAAGTCGAATAACGAACGGCACTGATGCCTGAGTTTTATTCATAGGAAATTAAAATTAAGGAAATAACACGCCTACGTTTTTCTACAAATTCGTATCTTTTTCCTTAAACGCCTACGCATTTTTGGGAAGGCCAGTTTCCCTTAACTTGTACATAATAGTACAATAATTTAAGATAAAATTTATAATTTTTTTGGGAAGTTAAAAGATTCAAAAAAAACTTGCAATTTTTATTCTATAATTTAGAATTTTGAAAAACTTATTAAATGGTATTAAAAAAATTTAAATAAATAATTTAAAAATTGTTGAAAAAATAAGAAATTATTTGGGAAAAATGGATATCCATTGGATTTCAATATCGAAAATTAATTTAATTATTAAAAACTTTATTAACGATTAGAATTACTCAAAAAATTCGAAATTTCGAAAATCGAAAACATAAAATATTTAAAATTTATAAAAATGAAAAATTTATTAATAAATGTTAAAATAACTTGAAAATTAGAGTTTCATCTAGAAATAAAGAATTCTGTTCAAAAATTTTTAACGAAATTCCATTTACGGGTCGCATCAAAAAACGCGGCAATTTCTCTCCCAAGCAGAAACGTGGTAAGGTAGGGTGGTGCACAAGGGCAAAGTTTTTGAACGGCAATTGCCTGGGGCGTAATTCTTGATTGATAATTTCAGATCACTGAGCTTGTTTATAAATTTTTTCAAAAAAATATTAATTTATATTAAGATAATCAAGATTATCTAATTCGGAAATAATTAAAAGTTTTATAGAAGAAGATAAAATTTGCAATTTTTACTAATTTTTTGGATTTGACGAAACTTCAAATTTTAAAATAATATATTTGTTTTATTATAGTAAGTATGTTTCTCCGACTGAAAAAAAACTTTGCTGAATATTTCAAAAATTTTTTCGAATTTTTTGAAAAAAAAAAAATTTCGAAATTTTTTTTAATTGTCTGAAACGCCTGCAAAAAAATTTTCAGCAAATTTTTTTTGTCCAGTTGTCGAAAAATACTTAGAAAAAATTTCGAAAATTCTCAAAAAAATGTGATATGACACCATCTATCTGAGATATATGTGCCAAAAAACTGGTGGTAACTAAAGTCCACAAGGCGGTTATTTTGATAATAACAAAACAAATTTTGGACGAAACGGCCATCCCTTTTTTTCAATTTCTAAGGTTTTTTATCAAAAAATCAAGGTTAAAGAGCCTGAAAATGACAAATTTCAAAATTTTAATTTTTTTTCCAAAAATTGTGTTAATTTCATTCATAAGTGGCGTTGACCCAAGAATTACCGATGCGGCATTTGTTTTAAAATAATTAAATGCCGAAAATACGAAAAATTGCAATATTTTGATCACGTGACGACCCAAAAAAATTTTTATAATTATTTTTTCCATTTTTTCATATGTTATTAACCTCCTCAAAGTTTCAGAAGAATCCACCTATTATTTCTATGGGTCGAAATTAATGGTGGAATAGCTATCTATGCTGAGAGAATTAAGCAATTCAAAAAGTCCATTTTGCCTATAGAACCCCCTTAATATTCGTTTTTTAAAAGTTTAGCCTATTCCAAAAATAGCAAAGCACTTGAAATCTTTTCGACAGTTCAGACCTGGCCGCATGGTCCTTATAAAGTAGGATTCAGTATCTGATCTGTTATAAAACATTTTAAAGTTTTTTGCCAAGATGCTGCTATTTTTGGCAATTCAAGCTCAATTTCTAGCCAAACTTGACAAAAATCTCCAAAAAACAAATTAATTTTGTTTTGAAGTTTTAATTAAAAAAATTAGTTTTTTTCTGTAAATAGGGAAAATTTTAAATAAGCTGGTGGTATTTTTAACCCAATACAGCGTTAGGAAAGTACTTTTTGATCATTTTGAATATATTGTCCTGATTTTAGGCATTTTAATCAAAATTTATGGATTTTCAGGAATTAAAAGTACAGTTTTGGAAGAGAAATTTAGGTTTCGATAGTAACAGCTCTCCACGAAATTATTAGCGTTTGTTTTTTACAGGTTTCAAATGTTTTACTAAAAAATCCACGATTTATTTTGTGGTTAACTCGTGGACTCGATTTTAGCCAACGCGTTGCCACACACCATTTAATCGCATTTTACGACGGCTTAAGTCAGTCAGATGACAAGATCAGTTATAAAGGTTATCGATAAAACTTGAAACAAAATGACGTTTGTCACGTTTTTTTTGAAAATTTTACTCGTATACAGGTACTTATTTTTTGCAAAAAAATTTTAAATTACAAAATTTAAACATTTTTTTCCGCTTTACATCATAGCCCGAAAATAATCACGTGACCGTATATTCCTAAGGAAAATAAGTCGGCAAAAAAACTAGTAACTGTTTTTTTCAAAAATTGCTTAAGATCAATTTTGAAAAAGTGAAAAGTTCTTTAGAAGTTTTTACAGACTTTTCAATTTACACAAAGTCTAAACGATCATGACTTTCAAATGAGGAAATTAAGCGTTTTGGTGAAGTAAACAAATAAGTGATCAAATAAGCCGAACAAAATTTTCAGGGTCCTAGACAGTTAAACTTACGGACACACGATTACATAAGATCAGGTTCATGCGTAGGCGAGTGTTTCTCACCACGAGAAATTGATTCCAGAAATAATTTAAGAGTTCATTATACTAGAGAATTTATAGAAAAACATATAATGTATTTTTAGACAGAGCGATAGGAAAATCATTTGAAGTTTTATATGAGTAATTGCAAATATAAATAAGGTTTAAATTTCATTCTTATTATTGCACTGTTGTCTGTAACAGGATGGTAATTTTCGCAACTTTCTTATGTCTTTCTTATCCTCACATTAAATGCCTCTTAAATTCGTTTTAAAGATTTATTTGTTTTTTCATTGTATAGAACAATTGGACGGAATATTTATTTTAAGCATGAAAAATGAATGTTTGATAATGAAACATTGCTCCAATATGGCGATTTAAAAGTGTGACAAGCGTTGGCTAAAATCGAGTCTGGGTACAGATTCATGTCTAAAGTCTACGAGTTAATAAAAGATACAAAAAAATATCCTACCTGCAAAACTCACGAAGAGTAGTTTTTTTGCGACAAAAAATATGACTCTATTTGCAGGCTTGTTCCTGATTGGCCGTAGCAATTCAGTGATCTTCAATTAATGTTCAGGATGTAAGATTTTCGTTTAAAATTTTCATTTATTCAAACTATTGACTTCCACAATGTGTTAGTCTATTCAAAGATTCACCCTCAAAAAACACAAAGTCGTGTTTTCTCATGAGGGGTACCTCCTTTGCTTATTTTTAAGACCAAATCTTTCTCAAGCACATTGATTTTGCAGAGAATTTCATATTGATATCAAGTTATTTTTCTCACATACGTTCTCAAACACTATCTCCGTTATGCTGAAACATTAAACATCGTGTTTTATACATTTTTTACTCTTTTGTAAAAAAACTTTTGTTGAACAAAATTTATCGAAGGTGACGCAAAAAAATGTTAGATTGATATCAATCACTATTTTGTTAGTAAAAGGTCAAACAAGTGGAACTACCTTGAACAAAAAAGTTTACAAGTGTTAACTGAAATTCTGAGATGTTGAGAATTTTACAATCTGTAGATTTAAGGGTACGTTGACTGGTATTTTTTTCTGACATATTTACAAAAACACGCTTTGAAGGATCATTTCCTACCAAAATAATCAGAAGATTCGAAAAATCGCTTTCAGTCCAGTAGCCCCAGTGTGATGGGAAATGCGATTTTTGACTAGCCTCAAATTAGAGTTTCTTGCAGATCCTATTCGCCTATCTCCTATTTTTCCGAAAACTTTTAAAATCATAAAGTTTTATAATATCCAGTTTTCAACAAAAGATCTGAAATTGATCCGATTCGGGCCAATTGGTCCGTTTAATTTTTACTAAATATGTGTGGTCATTTTGAGTTATCAATCGGATGAGTTCGTCACTGTGGCGCGGAAAAAGTTAGAGAAATGATTTTGCGAGTTCGAAAAAAATATTGAGTTTGTTTTTTGAAATAGTACTTTGGCTCAAAATGGCTGATATTTTCACAAGTCGTTTAGCAGTCATATTAGAGCGAAAGATAAGCCTTTAACGACCTATATTTTAGATGATAATTTGCATTTTTACGGGAATCTGCCATTTAATCGATATAATTTGCAAAAAAAGGTTAAAATTTCCAGGTAAGCTGTCGCCTGGGAATTGATAACTATATTTTCAGGAGATAGATGAATAAATCCGATAATTCAGCACGTTGCAAAGTGAATAATAGAAATAAACGAAATCATGAATAAATTTGGGAACAGACATAATCAGTGAAAAATCCATGCTTGAGCAAAATAGTTTGAGACCTGACTCCGAAACTATAAATACAAAGTTTCAATTTATATTACTGTGATTTCTGTCTATAAGGACAGGTGAGATTTTCCCAAATTGTCCTTAGCAAAATTGTCCTTAGCAAAATAATTTGAAGACTTTTTTTTTTTTTTTTGCTCTTCACCTGAAAATTTTCTGAATTATATTCGATTTTGATGAAAAATAATTTGAAGACCTTTTTTTTATTTTTTTTTGCTCTTCACTCAGAAAATTTACGAAAAAGAGGTGTTTTATAAATTTTTTTGAAAATATACCTTTTTGATTATTTTTCCCAAATTGTCCTTATAGAGGGACAGACCAAAATCCAAAAGCGTAGGTTTGCCCATATTTACCTCATATTGTCCTTATTTCGGACTGATTTATGAAAGAAAAGAAAATGTGAAAATTTTTATTTTTATTTTTTATCTTCAATAAAAGTGTGCATTCTTGCAAACGTTTATATTTTTAATTCCTCAACATACTGAAGTATCTGTAAAAATATCAAAAACCACTTTTCATTATAACTCTATTTCCAACTTGACCCGATGTAAGATTTATTTTTGAAGGCGATATTTATAAACTTCAGGATTTCGGGTGTTATGCGCTAAATTAGTGGAGAATCATTATCCATATGAAAAAATTTCCTTAATATGAAAGTTTTTTTCCAAAAAAAGAGAAAAACAGCCTTTTAGGGAAAAAAATTGACCTTCAATTGCGTTTAAATATTAAAAAACCTCCTGACTTGAAAAGAAAAGTAGCTTATAACACCCAAAATTTAATTGAGATTTTTGAAAAATAATAAAAATTATATAAATTACGGGCCCAATGGCACAAACCGGTGTCACAAGCAAGTGGGTGTAAATTTCAGCACTAGTTCAGAAACGATATTCGATTGACCCTTCTATCGGTTGAAAATATGGAAATCAAATAGATATCAGAAAATAACACAACTTATTCGGCCTGATTTTTAAGAAGAATTCAAAAAAGCATCAATAAAAAATTTTGGACTTGATTTGCGAAAAAATTTCATAATATTTCTAAAAAACGTTGACAAAAAATGACAAATGAACATGTCATGATTTTTTTAACAGCATTCAGAAAAATATGTAAACATGCATGAAAAAAGTTAAAGTGGCTTTTTTTTCGTTTTTTATCACAGATTTCAGAAAAAAAACAAAAAAAAATTTTGGGTGAAAAATGCGTGAAATTTTAATAATTTTTGAATTTTTTTGAAAATTTTACGAATTCAAAATAAAAGTTCGAACTCAAATCTTCCTTAAATAGATAAAAAAACATTTTAATGAGCTGATATACATTATCCTGGTTCAGCTAACGATAATAAGCACAAAAAAATAAACCAACTAATTATTTTCGTAAGTTAAATTGACGCAAACAGTCTTGCCACATCGCTGCTACCCCCTTAACCATTTTGCTATAAATTACGGCCTATAATTTTCACTTGAACAAAATAAATCATGCTTAGAAAACTCACTTTCACGGCTTTCCTGTTTCTACTAAAAACCACTTGAATACGAAAAAGATCATATCCCACCTACTATATGACTCATATAATATGAGTGAATCAGATTTTTCCGTAAGAAGCGCTCAAAGTGTAGTAAAATTATTAAGTGCGATGTACTCGGAAAAGCGCACCTTTTTCTTATTGGTTATCCAATCAAAACGCAAAACTGAGAAATACTCGCAAATTCGCACGTGCAATTTTACTAGTATTTCTCAATATCGATTGATAGTTAACTAATCAGCGGAACCGTGCGGAATCCCGGGTAAAACCTAATTCACTCATATATACACCAACTTACCATTTATGGAAACCCACTTTCGCGAAAAAAATGGTTTCCATAAATAGTTATCGGTTTCCATTAGAGAGTTATGGGTTTCCATTACATGGTAATTTTTGGCAAAATTTGAAAAGTTGTTTTCAGCCAAAAAATTTAAAAATAAATTTTAAAATTTTTTTTAGAATTTTTATAGTTTTTCTTAATTACATGTTCAGGGATCAATTATAGCCTATAATTTATAGAGCAGCCGAAATCAACAAACTTTCAAGAATAGTTTTGAGCAAATGAAACACCAAAAACAGACTTTATTTTACTCAAACATGCCTTGTTTTTCAAAAATGGTTTCCATAAATGATAATTCCATGTTTTTCAAAAATTGTTTTCATAAATGATAATGGGTTTCCATTACAGTGGGTTTCCATAAATGTTTAGTTGGTGTAGTAAATCTACTAAAACTTTGATTTAAAAAGTAAGGAATAAGTATTTGTGGCCGACTATACAATAAAAAAATTGTTCAATAAATCTTCGCACTATCTTAGGTTTGTCTTAAAATTAGATCTAGCAAAAAGTATTACTTGTTTGTGCATGAAAGATCCAAAATTTTGATTCGCAACTTTGCTTTTTAATTTTAGCATTTAATATTAACGAATTTATTCGTTTAGTTACATAATTGGTTAAAATAATTACCGAAATTGGAACATTTACAAAATAATTTTTTAATTTCATAATTAATTAAATTTTAGCCTGAAAATTTAACTTTAAGCTTATTTTGAAAAAATATCACCCCAAAATTTGGTTCTTAATTTGTAGCGTTGCATAGTGGTGGCCCACGACAATTCGCCCTTTAATCCCACTTTATGGCTCTTTATCATTAATGAGTAGATCAATCACAAAGTTATCGATCAACTTTGAGGATAATTTACTTTAATTCGGTGTCTTTTTAAATTGTTACTGTATTACAGTATTCATTTTTCCTAATAATTTTTGAAATCAGCAAAAACATTCTTTAACCATATATTATGCTGCATAATCTTCAAAAATTCACGTGACCGTATAATCACGAAATAATGTTTTCCAAACAAATTGATTGAAATATGATTTTTTTTTATTTCATTAGGCAATTTACAAACAATGTTATTACTTTTCCCTTTAAACACGTAAATTAATCTTAAAGTTCCTTAAATTTTTAATAACCTTTCAATCATTTGAGACAGCTATCTTGCGTCACACAAAGATGATCTGACGTATCCGCTTTCAAAGTTACGTTGTACCCCAAACATCCCTTTCATACCAAAAAATTTCCTTTTGCAATGAATAATTAGGGTACGTGTCCCTATAATGATCACCTCTTGAGGAAACCGAATATTTTACTTTTTGATTAAATCAATCAAATTTGGTGGGGGAAATGTGCTTTTTCAAATAGTCACTTTTAACGACACTTAGTGTCACTTACCGTGAAGAAAAGGATATTGCTGATAAAGTTCCAAGATTTTATCCTCGAATTCTCCAGTCATTAGTAAGCCAAATTTGGAGGTTTTTCCTGCAGTTGATAAGATTTTAACACTACATTCACCAACAACTGGGTTGACGCGGAGACCAATTCGAGCAGTTATATCCATATCTTAAAAAAGATTTATTTGATAAAAAATTCTAGGAAACCGAATTAAATTTTTTTTAAATATTTTCTAGTCATTTTAGTTTGTGAACAATTATAAATTCAATTATATTTATCTTGTTTCTGCCTCAATCCAGAAATTATAAAATGATATTAATTTTTTTTATTCATATTTTAATCATAAGCGGGTCTCTGGTCACTTATTTGTGCCGGAAGTCGAAACTGTGTCAAGTTCCTGCGTTTTGTTTTTTAGCAGTAACTCGACAAACTTGGAGTTCCTGGACGAAACGTGAATGCCAGAGCTCGGCGAAAAACGAGTTCTGGCACGAAAATTGAATGTCGGAACTCGGCATAAATCGACTTTCGGTACAAGCGGTCCTCCTCATAATCGCCTCATATTTAAATTGTATATCTGTTCCCAATTCTTTTTTTGGTTGGCCAAGGTTGGTTCAAATCAATTTATTGTTTTTAGATAAAAAAAAGGCGATAGAGAAAGTTGAAATTGAAGTGCCGAAAATAGCAAAAAATGGGCTTGATCGTTGGGAATAATTTTCGAACTCGAAACCAAATGGGCAAAAACTACTGTACACAATGGGTACCGTAATACCCATAGAAGTGTAAAAAAATTTGAAGGTCGTTAAAAACTTTATAAAAGCCAAACGAACGAGTTTAATTCGTCTAAACGTTTGACTAAAATATGCGAGTCGAATCGAATTGAATTTAAAATATCTGTTTGACATCAATTTGATATCAAGAATTAAATGTGAAATTTAAGATGATGGACAAATTAAGAAAAAAATGGCATCAAAACTAGATCATCACCTAGTCAAGTTTAAAAAAGGTACGATTAGCGTTCTAAAGACGTTTCTACGTTAGAACTTCGAAATTTTAACATCTTGCACGAACTCATTTATTCATTTATAATTCATAAAATTATATTGATGATAAACTTTAGGGCTCGTTAGGCCATCAATTTCATTTTAACTTGTTTCTTGTGTGTCAATATATTACAAGGTCCCGGGGTACCTATTCTCACTTTTTGCATACGGTCGCTTTCGTCAATAAATACATCTGAGATCTAACCATATTTTCGTTTTATTATCAAAATGCTACAAATTTTTTTGAAATTGGCGAAGAACTTGAAAAAGACATTTGTTTCGGGACAAATTGTTCGATAAAAATCATTGCTTCAGTCTTTTAAGAGACCTTTGTTTTATGTAGGATATGGTTACTTTATTGTTATTAAGACTTTGCAGAGTGAGACCAGGCGACTCTGAATAGTTTTATTAAAATTCAGTGCATCATAAAGTGACTGTGGCTGATCAAAAAATTCAAAACACTCCGCTACACTAATAGGGAAAAATCTTTATGTTTCGAAATTTAACAACTAATTTATTTTTGCTATTTCAATTTTTGAAGTGTTTTCGCACACAGAGATTTCGTTAAATAAGGGCTAAATATCATTTTAAAACCGCCTGCTCCTCTATGTTTTATAGGGATTATGCAAATTTCTAAAAATCTAAAATTTAAATTATTTCCGATAAATAACGTTTTAAAATAGTTTCTGAATTCGAATATATACTAAGTTTAGCCAGTTTCTTCTGGTGAACATTTATTCATTTTGGCACGTTTGAATATTTTAGCTCTCAAATTTTAGCTCTCAAATCACATGCGAAGTTTTGTAAAAAAATACTAGTCAACTGGTTCATTTCCAAAGAGTTCGTCAAATTATTCAGAAAATTGAAACTTCAATAATTTCAAATTTTCTACATTTATTTAATAACAGAACCGGGTATTACCTGCAGCTTTATCGCTTAAAAAGTATGAAAAATCATTTCGTGCGTAGAAATAATATGCTTCAAAAATCGATCAAGCGAAAATTTCATAAAATGACGACATCTAAAGCACCTAAAAAAGACAGAACCTCATGAATAACGAGCAATTCGAAATGGTGTAATAATTGTGTCTCAAATATAAAAATGGAGCGCTTGTTTATCCGTGAAACATTTTTCGAATAACCGTGAAAGTGCAACCAATAAGTGGCTTAAATATAAAAAAAACTTTCTCGTCATCAGCACACAATGTCAAACCAAATAAAATATGTAAAATTTCTGCTCGAGAAATAAAAGGGGGGCTCGAGATTGAAATGGAGGGAACGGAAACATTATTGGGCAATTCATTTCCAGCCGTGCGATCATTGACTTTCGTCTTTAGGTCAAATTTTTTCAAATCAGGTTATATTACACAAAAAAATTTCGAAAATTTTAATTCTAGAATTTTTCTTATTCAATTATCAACAGTTTTAAACCAAGATAAAATGAGCACCGGAAGTTGAAAAAATAAAACTTCAGAGCATTATTTCGAGGCACTTTTTTGTAAGAAATTGTCCCCCGAATTGTTAAGCCATGAGCAGATTATTGACAAATTAAAACTGTCAGAATTTACGATTAAAATTTATAAAAAAGTTTTTTCATAAACGTGCGGTTTTCTCCCAGAAAAACTGGAATTGTATTATTTGGATAAAAACCAAAACGTATTATCAATTGATATCAACATGTTACTAGGCGTTTTCTAAAAAGATGCTTTACACAAGTAATTCGATAATCTCAACATGATTTTCATCATATAGCTTAAATAACAATCAACCACATTAATTCAGGTATGAAAATTATATCACCTTAGTTGAAATTTTTATATTTAAAGTCATTCATCGTGGTCATTTATCGTGAAGTAAAAATAATTGTAAAATGGATTTCTGATAAAAAGGCATAATTCAATGAAGCGCTTTATCAATGTCAGATTATGAAACATAAAAAAAGTGTTAAAAAATATTTTTTATCACCGTCTTTCGATCTAGCGCCTGAAAGTAAGCATTATAATAATTTTCTCAGATAATTGACAATTTTATTAATTTCAGCTAATTGTTAACAAAATTCTAAAGAAAATTGAATCTGTGTTTGAAAACACAGATGCGCACGTGGGTAGTGAAACATAGACTATGTTACATAGTGCGCAAGCGAGAGGTTAAAATTTTTGCGTCGCAAATACAATATTTTTAATGGATCAGATTATCAGACCACGTTTTAAAAGATTATTTCGGATTATAAAGGTTACTCGTCGCTTGAATTATTGCCTTAATTTATTAACCGTCAGGATTATCATAACCGAAGAAATATGTTTAGCGTAAAAATTTATATTGAGTTTGCATAAAAACTTTGGTCAATAAATTTTCTAGAAATGTTAACCAAAAGAAAAACTACTCAAATAATTTTCGGCATCAATTTACCACAATGTTTTTAGGAACGAAATAGGCTCGAAATGTAGTAAAGTGAGCATAAATAAAATATGATAAAAAATTACTGGACCAAACTCTAAATAAATAAATCTCTTATTAAATTTTAACTAACCTTTGCATGTTGTTTCTAATAAATCAGCAACTGTTTTGCATTCATCAACATTGTCTTTATTTGAATGAAAAAATTTCAAAATGAATATATGGTTAATTTTTAATATTTTACCGAATTATTTGAAATAAAACAATCCATGCGAGCTCAAAATTTTAAAATTATTAGAAATTTCAAGTTCAGAAATATTTAAACAAAACCATTTTAATTATCAATTTTCGAAAATTGGGTAGGTCGGTAATTTCATTATGACAATTTTTCAAAAGGGCGGTACCTTTCTTTAATTTGTATTGAGCACTTGTTTTTTCATTCTTTCCTAAATTCATATAAACCCCTAATTTCAGAGCAATCTCAATATTCGTTTTGGTTTTTACAGGAGAATCATAAACAATTGTTTCTGGTTTGAATCCAAGTGATAGCGCATGTTTAACCTCACCCATTGATGCACACTCTGCACCAAATCCTTCTTCAAGTGCTTGTAGTAAAACGCCAGACAATGGACACGCTTTTATAGCAGCAGCATGTAACCATCCTGGAAGACTTTTTTGAATGTTTTGAAGTCGAGCTTTTTAGGGATCAATTTTGTTGAATTTGAGAATAAGTAAATGAAAAAATATTTTCTGAAATCATTTACAGTCCTCGCTCCCTAAAAGGTACAAATACCGACCCCAAATTTGTACGAGTTAAAGGAAATCCCTCTAGTTTGCTTAGAAAGCTACAATGTATATTGAAATTGCTATATTTTGTAGTTTAATTTGAATTTAAATCAAAAAAGTTTTGTGTATAAAACAAATGAGCATATAATTTGTTTTAAAAAAACTTGTAATTGAAGTTTTTGTTGTTTTTGAATCTATAATTCTGAAATATTAAATCAAAAAAGTTTTCAACGTGCTCTACAAAACACTCCGCAGGCTTCAGTTTTTTAATACGAAAAGTGCGTCATCAAAGTGAGACGGGGGGATAACGTGAAAAGGAGCAGCCAATTACAGGCGTGCAAGTTTTCCCGCAATTCCCCGCGAAATATTTTATCCAATTGATTTGCTTTTAGAAGCACATCACGTGCTCCAAGTGATTAATGTAGTGGAGAAATAATTTTCCACGCTCCATCTTGAGAGTATAAAGTTGATTGTATTATGAAATGTATGTAAGTATATCAATCACGGGGCCCTGCGGTCACTTTTTGCCACTATTTTAGCCNAAATTTTCTATATTATTCTGCGTTTGAAAACGACTCAACCGATTGCGTTCTTGGATAGCTCAAACTGAGCACAAATATTTGAAGAAAAATAAATTGAAACAAAATGGTCCGAATCAGGCCATTGTTTCCAATTTTTTTTACTCAAACTTATTATTAAACTATTTCAGTAATCTCGGAAAAAACCAACACATGGTTCGATTCTGGCCAATTCACTATTATTGTATTATTCACTAGATATTTTTGCTCATTTTAAGCTATCGGACAACTTGATCGGATAAGTCGTTTTCAAAAGCCGAATTATATTAAAATTTTGGCTGAAAAAGTGGCAAAAAGTGACCGCAGGGCCCCGTAATAGATATAACAAATTAATTTAGAAATTTGGCTTTTTGGGGCTTTCCTAAATATAAACAGAAGTTCAAAAACACATCGAAAAGGTAGAGACACAGTAAAGGAGGGAGGACTGTTTTTCTCATGTCACAAAATATTTTAGATAAAATGGGCATTTTCTTTCGGTGTTTTCCTTTATAATATTTTCGTCTTTACTACAAATATAAATAATAAGAAAATTCGATAATTTTCAATCCTGTGCCTTTCAAGCTATCCTGATCAAAAATATCTATACAAGGCGAATCGTCATGGAGCAAATTTTTCGCCAAAGCTGCTTGAATTGGTCCCTTGAGGCGATCAGCTCTCTCTAGTAATAAATGTAAATAGAAGGATTTGATAAACGAACGAATTGAAGATTTTAAGATCTTGAAAAAGTTTCAAGTGTAGTAGTAATAGTTATTTTATATAAAATTTGTAGAAAAAATTTCAACTTTCAAAAATTTAAGCGATAACCTTTTACCAACGGAACTCCATATCAAAAACGTTAACTATCTATATAGTGCGAGTTCGAATCCCACTAATGTTGTCTCAGTGATTGTCTTAGTGATTGCTTGAGTGATAACACACCAATAAAATTTAGCGGTCCCAATATCAAGCACACTTGCCTATAATCATACTCAATATAGTCACTAAGACAACATTAGTGGGATTCGAACACGCGCTATAGTCTATAGCCTATAGAGATAGTGAACGTTTTTAAGATGGAGTTCCGTTGGTAAAAGGATATCAGAAACTTTCTCGCTTTTGTTCTTGAGAGAAAATTGAAAAACGCAAATTTGCGACCACCACCTCCATATCACTAAACTACTTGTTGGAGTACGTTTTTTTTCTAATTGAGTGATTTTCGTTCAAACATAATTTATGAAGCAGAAAGTTTTTAGACAAAAAATATCAATTTTGTGAACTTTCCTAAAAAAAAACGACTCTGCAATTTATATTTCAAAAATTCAATGAATAATATCATTCATCTTTATTAACCAGCGACACGTTCTAAACGAAACATATTAATAGAAAGACACCCCACTAACCAAATAAATTTTGGTCTGTTTGGCTTATCCGAACACAAAAATTTGATTCTGATGGTCGTAATTTACTTAAAATATATATGATGCGAATGTTTGAATTCGGTTTTTTGGTAAAGATGACTAAATTAAAAGAGACCACAGAAAATGGACATAAAGCATGCTCAAAACTTATATGTTCATTGTCAAAAGTATACAAAACCAGGGGTCGGCAGACCGACTTGAAAAAACCTTGATCGGATTGACCTGATCGGATTGAGCCGTAAAAAAAACTTGATCGGATTGACCTGATCGGATGACCAGAAAAAAAAACTTGATCGGATTGACCTGATCGGATTGACCCGAAAAATAAAATTGATCGGATTGAACCTAATCGGATTGACCCGAAAATAAAACTTGATCGGATTGACCTGATCGATTGTCCCGAAAATTAAACTTGATCGGATTGACCTGATCGGATGAGAACAATCGATTGAGAACATAATTGCCTCAGATAATCAATTTAAAGCTTTCTGCTCAACTTGCTAGTATTTTAGATTTTTCCAAATGTTAATTTTTGAATTACTGGAACATTAACCCTATTTCGAGTTTTTATTAATTTTTCATCTGATCGGATTGGATCGGATCGTCTCAAAAAATAAGCTTGATCGGATTGACCTGATCGGATTGAGGAAATTAAAAACCTGATCGGATTGACCTGATCGGATTGAGGAGTTTTAAAAACTTGATCGGATTGACCTGATCGGATTGAGGAGTTTCAAAAACTTGATCGGATTGGATCGGATCAAAAAAAGTCGATCCAATCCAATCCGATCAAGTTCAATCCAATCCAATCCGATCAAGTTCTGCCGACCCCTGTACAAAACATTGAATCTAAAAATCCTGTTTCATAATGCAAAAATATAAACTGTTAAAGACGATTTGAATAAGAAAATTTCAAAACTCAAAAATGGGTATCGATGTTTTCAACCTATCTTGTAGAGAATTTTTTCTGGTCATTTTAAGACGCAGGATTTTTTTTTTTATGAAAAATTTCAAAAAAAATCGATTTAAGGTCAATTTTTCGTGATTTTACAGAGTAAATGTGATCCAGTTCTAGCGAAGCCGTATGAAGTGCTAGAAGGCTGATTTTTTGGCCAGTGAAAATAAAAAGCGTTTTTCGGCTACCGTTTTTTTAATTGACGGTCGGCGACCAATATTTGACCTCTAATGACCGGTCAAAGTTCAAGGTCAATCTCAAGTTCATCGTATAGACTTGTCAGTACCCCCAAAAGAATCGGAAGGGTCGACTTTCTAATGAACGTATTAAGAACTATGGGTCAATAATGTACTGAGAGGTCGCTAGAGAGCAAAAACTGGTCAACACCTAAGGTCAACCTCAAGTTCATCGTATAGACTTGTAAGTACCCAAAAGAATCGGAAGGGTCGACTTTCTAATGAACGTATTAGGAACTATGAGTCATATTAGGTACTGAAGGTCGCTAGAGAGCAAAAACGTTTTTGCTCTCTAGTTTTTGCTCTCTAGCGACCTTTCAGTACATTATTGACCCATAGTTGCTATACGTTCCTCAGAAAGTCGACCCTTCCGATTTTTTTAGGGGTACTTACAAGTCTATACGATGAACTTGAGGTTGACCTTGGGTGTTGACCAGTTTTTTGCCTCTCTAGCGACCTCTCAGTACATTATTGCCCATAGTTCCTAATACTTTCATTAAAAAGTCGACCCTTCCGATTCTTTTGGGGTACTTACAAGTCTATACGATGAACTTGAGATTGACCTTGGTCAAATATTGGTCGCCGACCCTCAATAAAAAAACAGGTAGCCAAAAAACGCTTAATTTTCACTGGCCAAAAAATCAGCCTTCTAGCACTTCATACGGCTTCGCTAGAACTGGATCCATTTACCTGTAAAATCACGAAAAATTGACCTTAAAATCGATTTTTTTTTGAAAATTTTCATAAAAAAAAAAAATCCTAACTCTTAAAATGACCAAACAAAATTCTCTACAAGATAGGTTAAAAACATCGATACCCATTTTTGAGTTTTGAAATTACTTATTTAAAATCGTCAAACATACTGTCTTTATTTAGGTATTCACATTTTTGGTCAAGTTTTTTCGTATATATTGCTAGAAAATCATTTTGGCTTAGGTTGAAAATATTGACATACTTCCCGTCACAATGATAATTATGTTGTTATTTTGAAAGATTGGCTTAAAAACATGAATGCGTCATAATGACCTTCTCGAAAGTAGTATAATTACAACCTACGCACATGAGTCATGTCATATGGTTTAAAGTGGTGAAATTTTAAGTATCAAATAGGAGTTTTTAACTTGACAACTTCTAAGGCAAATATTTTTTTGTTTTTAAAACTTTGGATGTCCCATTTTTTTCAGAAAATTTCGAATGTACAAAAGTAAAGTACAAATTAAGGCAAAAAAAAATTTGAACCAACTTTCTGACAACTAGATGGCAAATTCATTACGTTTTTAATTTGGCTCCTGGTTCTCCCGAACCGAACCCTATGATTTTTCACATTATCAATTCCCGATTGACTCTCGTCAGAGTACAGGGTTAATTATGAAAAGAAAATGAAATTGACTCAACGTTTCTTATCGAATATGATTTCGAGAAAACCAATTTTCAAACCGGAAATACCGTTTCAATGAAGCTAACCGGCTTAACCGGAAAAATGCAAAAGTGGAAGCACTTTCGTGAGGCTCAAAGCAGTTTAAACATAATATTATATATTATACAATCTTTACATATTTTATAATATTTATTGCGATAAAACAAATACTATGATAACTTTTCGGCTATGCACACCCTAAGGGGGTGATAAGAGCTTTTTAAACATGATAATTCCAAATATTTACTCAGAATTAGAAAAATACAAGGTTTAGATATATACCAGATATAAAACTTTTGATACTTTCACCGAAATGCAAGCCAGATTTATGCACTCAAGGGTACCTAACAGATTAGAAAATTATAAAATTAAGTTCAAAGGATTTGAATTCAAAATTTTTAATCTGATTCAGTTTTTATTGCTTTTTTAGAAATGTGATTTTATGTCTTCTTGTTTTTTATTGCAACATTATTTCTCAACTGTTATGATTTCTAAGGGCGTACCCGTCGGCACAAAAAACTGTTTCCTTCCGCGAATTAGTGAGAAACGGTAAACATACAGAATTGTTACGAATACCCCCTGAATGGCTAAAATTTGAACTTTCAAATAATTTTTATTTTTATCTCTAAAATTATTTAAACCGACCAGTAAATCTTTTCCAAAACCGGAAATTTCAAAATTTAAGAAATGGTAATAGCCGGGCTATTATAGCCCTTAATAATCCTGCAAAGAAAGGGAAAAATTTTAAGGAACACTAGTAAAGACAGGGTTTACTTTAATGGTCCGAAATTACACAATCGTCCGACGAAAACTTATACATTTTATGAAAAATACCATTCTACTTATTCGAACTACTTTATTGATGGGCCTTTTTGGTCCGAAAGTGCGTAAAAATGTCAGATCATTGGGTAAACCGGCCCATTGATTATTTTCAGCCCAAAAAGGCTCATTTGAGAAATTACGTTACAAAAAATGCGTGGGTTATTTCGGACGATAGTGGCCAAACAATTGCTTATTATAAAACATCTACTAGTATGAAACATAACAGTATGTCAATAAAAATTTTTGTTTCCATAGTTTAGTGAAAAATATTTGCGATAATTAACTCTCAGAGTGATAAATGGAAATTGCTAATTAATCTGTTTATCCACTGAGTGGATTCCACTCTGATGAATAATCATCTTCGAAAATAATGATCGAATTTCCGGCCAATACGCGTTAGTGCTAGAGGTCAAATACAGGATCAACACAGATTACACTTTGGATCTAAAAGATATTTTTTTATTCTGACCTTTATGTCCTTCTTGCATTTTCTCGATAATTTATTTTATATTTTTTTCTCTAATATTTTCACAGTTTGCGGTTAATAAATGTCGCCTCGTTTGGTACGTGGGTTTTTTCCGCTCAAATCTAAATGACAAGTTTAGCTGATGATCTACCGCAACGGAATTTGATAACACAGATCAAATTTAATTGTGAAACTCAGTGAAAACTCAGAAAAATTAATTAACTTTCCTTATTATTTAATAAACAATTTATAATTATGATTAATTTGAGATAATAATTATAAAGTTTTAATACAGTAGTAATACTACTGTAGTATTTGTAGTTTACTTAACTCGTAGACTTTATACATGAATCTGTACCCAAACTCGATTTCCGGCAACTAGTGACCATTCTTATAAATCNNAGCCATATAAGCAAAGTTTCATTATCAACATACATTTTTCAATAGCTTAACATAATATTCAGCCAATTTGCTATACAATCAAAAAAACCAAAACAAAATTTAAACAAATTAAAAGGCATTTAATGAGGATGAGAAAACAAAAAGTTGCGAAAATTACCTCGAGTGACAAACAAAAGTGCAATAATGAGATGAAATTAAACTTTAATTTATATTTGATGATAAAAAAGATTAACTCATCTTTCATGCGTAGGCGTCTTATGTAATCAGTTTTTTCCAAAGTTTTGAGTTCTAGAAATGCTCTATTTAAAACCGAGGCCATACTGTATGCAATAAAGTCTTAGAAATTCGTTACGATTCTTTTAAGGGTCTTCCGCATGATATTGAGTACTTTTGAAAAAAATAATATAGTACCAATATACAGTAATTTGAAAAGGTACTCAAATTACGTCAAAAAAATTCCAGGGTCAACTTCAAACGTTCTAAGACTTTTTCTCATTACACGAAAGTCTGAATAAAAGCACGTGACGAAATAATCCAAAAATAAGGTTTAAAAACATGCCATAAATAAATCCTTATTTCTTGAAAAATAAGATCACGTGACCTTTTTGGAAAATATCATTATGTTCAAAACTCTAAAATTAGGTTTTTTATCCCACAAATTTTTTCGGCGTTTGAGTACTATCTTGTGTACTTGAACGAAAACACTTATTTCTTAATTTTAAAGGTCACATGATCTTTTTTGGCTTAAGTGTTTTTGGAAAAAAGTCTTAAAAACTCCTAAAAAACATTCAACACTTTATTCAAAACCTGATTTAAGCATTTTTTGAAAAAAAACAGTACTATTTTGACCGACCTTATTTCTTGAATATTCGGGTCACGTGATCCTTTTGGGCTTTAGTGTAATGGAAAAAAGTCTTTAGATTTTTTTTCTGATTACAATGAAAAGGTTTTATTGGTGATTCAAATTTTTTGCAAAATAAGTACTGTAATACAGTAAAAATTTTCAAAAAAAACGCACAAACGTCATTTTGTCTTCAAGTTAATCGATAATTTATAATGATCTTGTCATCAATGTTTAAGCGTCGTAAAATGCGATTTAATGGTGAATGGTCACTAACTTGCCTGAAATCGAGTCTACGAGTTAACTCCCCGTAGTGTTTTCCGAGCCATCCTTGGCTCGAAGGCCTTTAATCGCAATTTAGGACCCTTAATCATAATGAATGAAAATTTACAAAGTGATCGATCGACTATTTGGATAATTGACGTTTGTGCGTTTTTTTCGAAAATTTTTACGGTATTACAGTTCTTATTTTTTGCAAACAATTTAAATCATCAAAAAAGCCTTTTGAGCGGGATCAAAAAAAAATTTTAAGAGTTTTTTTTCTCATTACACCATAGCCCCAAAATATCACGTGACCGTATATTGAGGAATAAGGTTGGTGAAAGTAGTACTGTTTTTTTCAAAACTGCTTAAATCAATTTTTGAAAAAAGTGAATGGGTTCTTTAGAAGTTTTTAAGACTTTTTTCGCATTACACCAAAGTCAAAAAACGATCACGTGACCTTCCAATAGAGAATATAGGTTTGGTTCAAGTAAACAAATAGTGATCAAATTACGTCGAAAATTTTTAAGGGTCAATAAACACCAAATTCAAGAGTTTGGAACATATAATAATATTTCCAAAAACGTCACCGTGATCTTATTTTTCGAGAAATAAGGATTAATTTATGACATATTCCAAACCTTATTTTTGGATTATTTCGTCACGTGATTTTATTCGGACTTTGTTGTGATGTGAAAAAAGTCTTTAAAAACGTTTAAAATTGACCCTGGAATTCGTTTGACGTAATTTGTAGTCTTTTAAATTACTTTACTATGTTTTTTTTCAAAAGTAATCAAATCACGTGGAAGACCCCTTAAAAGAATCGTAACGAATTTCTAAGTCTTTTATTGCATTACAGTATGGCCTCCAGTTAAATAAAGCATTTCTAGAAGTCTCAAATACTTATTACAGAAGAATGCCTAGTCGAAAGAAATGAGAGAAGATTCACGAGAGAAATTAATATTCAACAAAAAATTAAGGACTCATTTAACATGAAGATGATGATAAAAACATTCAATTTTTTTTGCAGATGCAATATTCAAATTGGCGACGGTTTAATATTTTAAATTTGAAAATGTCAAATGAATCCTAAATTTGTGTTACAGGGGGTGCGGCGTATAGTTAAAAGTTTGTCGCAAAAAACCCTAACTATACGCGTAATTCTAACTTTACGCGTACTTTCTAACTATACGCGTACTTTTGGGAAAATGTGCTCTGAATTGTCAAAAAATTCAAGTATTAAGTCATTAAAATTGGTTAAAATATGGTCAGAGTAAGAATTTTTGGTGATTTTTAAGTTAATTTTCCGTTACAAAATAATTTAATTTTATTGAAATAAATAAAGTTAATTTTAAATAAACATTAATTCGAAAAAGATTTATCCGAAAATCGTTAAAATGTCAAGAAAACAACGAAAATTATAAAAAATATGCTCACAGTAAATCACTCTCACTAAAAACCAGAAAAACTAAATATTTTTATCTGAATAACTTTTGGCCCATTTTAAGCTAGCCGACATTGTCTGCGAGACTTGAAAACATGTTTTAAACTCTTTGAAATACCGACACTTCATTGGTCAATCTGAACATGTTTTTAAAAAAGAGTATTTCATTGTCGCGCCGACCGGAGAATCTTGGTCTGAAAATCTGGTTTAAAACGCCTATCTTTTGCCTAGGAACGTTGGAAAAAAGCCCTATCTTTTGCCTATAACTATACGCCGCACGCCAGGAACGAATAAATTTATTTTTCAAATGCGTAGTTTTTGCGGAGGCTTACGTAGGTTTGCGTGGAATCCAACTATACGCGTATAACTATACGCGCACCCCCTGTATTATATGATACTTGTTTGTGAGAATCAGCGAAAATGAGAGAATTTTTAATTTTCTTATTCACATTTGATGACTTTTATAAACTTTTTTAACAAATTGTTTTTTTTAGGACTGTAGAGAATTCTTTGAAAAATATGATTATCATTAAAAAAATATATGTTGATAATGAATCTTCGATTATATGCTTGATTTAAAACGCAAAGTCACGGATGGCTCGAAGACACTACGGGTCCAGAGATTGTCGGCCACTACGGGAGTTAAAACATTCGTAAAAATGATGGTTTTATGATTATCATGGAATAGCTAGGTTGAATTTAATGGTGGAATAGCTATAACTTAATAAGTATATAATATATAATATCTATTACGGGATCTGCTGGTCTATATTTGCTTCTTTTTACTTTTTCAGCTTAAAAGATGCTTGGTCTGTCCTTAAAAGTAAAACTGAGCAAATATACCCAAGTGGAACGCTTAAAAGATATTTCACCTGTCCTAAATTACTGGTATTTATAAGTGTATTTCTAATGTAAAAAAGGTTATTTTAGAAGAATTTTTGATTCTGAATTTGATAACTCATTCCGCATGAGTCATACGGTATACCGCGGTATCAGTGACAAAATCCTTCGAAAATAACCTCATTTACAGACAATTTTCTGATATTAGGCTTGAGACAAACTAATTGTTATTTTATCTCGCAAGACGAAAGTCTAAGCTAACCCAGGAGACGAATTGGCAACTCGATGGCCGATCGTATAAATCAACCATTATCTTCGAATGTTTATTAAAAAAGCTCTTAAATGACCAAAATCGGGTCACCCAATTATTTTAAATATTATAATCAAGTTTTATTAATAGCATGAAGTGTTATGATATTGCCACTTCTAATTTATACTTGCATCGAGATTTGCCTTATATTTTTTCGAGAGAATTTTGAACTTAAAAAACTGTTAAATTTTAAGTAAACAAAACTCCCATGAATGCGTTTGTGCGCCGTTGAAAATAAGTACAGTTTTAAAAAATTAGTAAGAAAAATTATTTTTGGTTTTCTGAATTAATGGCTAACTGATCAAAAGGTGTTTAAATTTTTCCAGGTGATATTTTGACACTCAGAGTTTTCATGTGTCCATTTCAGAGATTAACCCTTAGTTCAATTAATATACAGTTACTGTATTACAGTATATCTAAGATTATACTTGTATACTAGTAATTTTGGTTATCAATAATGTAGCCAAAAAAATTTTTGACCATAAAAGTCTAATATTGACTTTTCCATTTAAATAATGTCTTTTAGACTTATTTGTAAGATAATTTGCTAAGCCAATGAGAAAACATGAAGTTTTTCGAGTAGACAAGGCTTGTCCGCATAAAAAACTCTACATTCTTTTTGTTCATTCAATGCTTGGATTCCAATCACTGATCTCTTAAACTGCAAAAAAAGGCTCAAAGCTTGGCAAATTTTTCGCTTTATTGCGCAGCATTATTTTGTCAAATCATACGTAATATTATTATTTTTCTTCTCTTACGTGACGTAAGTTACGTCTCAATTATAGAGCTTCTTTAGGCTTCTATCAGCTTCTCTAGGGTCATTTTAGTGTAAATATGTCAAGATAAAAATAAGAAAAGTTATTTATTCTAGAGTTGACTTTTGAAATAGGTTATTTTGAAGAATCATTTACAGCAGGATCGAGGTTATACATCAGGGTCGCGCGAATATGTTGATTTTTGTGAAAAACTGCATTAAGGGGGTGGTTGTCGCAAATTAATTTTTTTTCAAATGTCTCTTAAGGACTTCAGAATAAAATAAAATCTCTTATTTGGCACAGAATTCATGTATTGAAGCATGTGATAGTCTTTTACGTATGCTCAACACCTTTAAAGGTGGAGTCGGGCGTATAGACGAAATTTTTGTTCTAAATTTCAAAATTTCGATTCGCGTAGAAATCGTATAAAAATAAATATAATATATTTAGTGTGGTAATTGCATCCGTTTCCGCCAAAACTAATATATAAAAATAAATAATTACATTTCACTCAAATTAAGACATGTTTGAAGTAAAACTGTCCTCATAGTCATTATCACTTATAGTTTGAAAATAAAACATGATTTTAAATAGACAATTTTGTCAGTATTTTGGAATTGAACGGAAATTTTGGTATCGTAAATTTGTCTTACCACAAATATCCTAAAATGTATATTATTTCCGCTGACGTATGATACGTGTCCTTGGTTTATAAGATATATTTTTGGTGAAAGTTTGAAATTCCACAACTGAAATCATGATCCAAAACTTATATTTTGCAGACATAATGCGAGTTGTATAATACAACTCGAATTATTTCTTCAATATATAAGTTTTGGATCATGATTTCAGTTGTGGAATTTCAAACTTTAACTTAAAATATATCTTATAAACTTGTATTATATTAACCCACTCACACCCAAAACCATTGAAGTTCCCTTCACACCCAAAACGCCATTCGGGGACGCTACTTTGAGCGGTTATTGCGGAAATAAAAAAGGCGATAGGATATTTATTATTCTTTATGATCCGAGATCAAGGATAGACTTAAATTGGAGGCTAATAATTTTTTCAAAAAATTCAATTTTGTCTGCTCGATAAATGCAAGACAAAATAAAGGTTTAGTTTCAGGTACTTCATCGGAAAACCATACATTTTTCAAAATCACATATGAATCACAAAAGATTAAATAGAACACTGGCTATTAAAATATGTTCTCTGATTTATAAAAGCTCATCTCAATCGTCTGAAAAACAAATTTTCGTATTCCTTCGCGCCAAAATGCACGCATAAAATTCAGAAATAAATTTTATAAAACTAGTTTTCGACATGAATTTTGAAGCCTTATCACGTTATTATTTCAAATTTATCGAGATCAAAGTCAGACTTAAATTTTAAACGTTCAATTTTTTCGAAAATTTAATAATCTTTGATCGATATAAGCCATAAAAAATGAAGATATGTTTTTCTCAAAAAACGATTTTCCAGAGTGATATCCAAATCATAAATAAATAACTTAACCCTTGGCTTTCTGAATCTGTTCTCTGATTAAAACTATATCTATCAATTAGCCTTCAACCAGGGATCGGCAGATTTTTGAAATCGT
>SCLH01000889.1:456518-491018 GCA_004367855.1 Oikopleura vanhoeffeni
GGAGTCTTGGGCTAAACTAATAAAGAGGGTATTAGTAGGAACAATTCTGTAGCCCACTTTGAAAGATTTTGCCTCAAAATAATCTTTCGATCGAGCCTCGATTTTCAGCATCTACAGAAAAGCATCTAATTTTGTTAAAAAATGAGCTCAAAATCGGCCGAAAGCTGATAAAGGGAGATTTCATGTTTTATTTTTAATTTTTTTAAAAAATGAGCCCAAAATCGGCCGAAAACCGATAAAGGGAGATGTTACATTTTGAATTCCATTTTGTTGAAAAATGAGCCCCGAATCGGCCGAAGGCCGATAAAGGAAGAAATTATATTTCAATTTATTTTTGTTGAAAAATGAGCCTCAAATCGGCCGAAGGCCGATAAAGCGAGATATTATATCTTGAATTTAATTTCGTTGGAAAATGAGCCCGATATCGGCCGAAAGCCGATAAGGGACATTTCATATTTGTACTTTAATTTTGTTCAAAAATGAGCCCCAAATAAGCCGAAGGCCGATAAATGGGGATGGTTATGATTTTATCTTTTATTTTGATGAAAACTGAGCCCTAAATCGCCGAAAAAATTAATTAAAAATATAATATTCCCTATATCGGCCTTTGGTCGATTTTTGAGGCTCATTTTAAAAAAATTAAATTCAAATATTATATCTCCCTTTATCGCCTTCGCGATTTAGGGCCATTTCTCAACAAAATTAAATTAAAATATAATTTCCCCCTTTAGCGGCCTTCGGCCGATTTTGGGCTCATTTTTCAACAAAATTAAATTAAATATAATTTCCCCTTTATCGGTCTTCGGCCATTTGGGGCACATTTTCAACAAATTAAATTCAAAATATATGTCTCCCTTTATCGGCCTTCGCCGATTTGGGCTCATTTTTCAACAAAATAAATTAAAATATAATTTCCCTCTTTATCGGCCTTTCGGCCGATTTGGGCTCATTTTTCAACAGAATTAAATTCAAAATATAATATCTCCCTTTATCGGCTTGTCGGCCGATTTTGGGCTCATTTTTCGGCAAAATTAAATTCAAAGTATAATACTCCCTTTATCGGCCTTTGGCCGATTTGGGCTCATTTTTCAACAAAATAAAATTCAAAAATATAATATCTCCCTTTAATCGCTTCGATAGTTTTTTTTATTTTTTTAAAATTGGCTGAAACGCCCACAAAAAAATTTTATTTCCGATTTTTTTTTGTAACCAATTTCCAAAAATACTTCGAGAAAAATTCATGTTTTGAAATTTCAAAAAAAAATTTTTATACTCCCGCCACTACCCGCCGTGTCTCAATAAAATGTAGGGATCAGTACGGCACAACCTTACAGTGAAAAATATTAGTTTCCAGAGACCTCCAGGAAGTGGTTTTGAAACAAAACTTTTGGCAATTTTGGGCATCCCCCTGTAATTCTCATATCGAAAAACGACCAATAAACGCATTCTCAAAGTAGAGTTTTGTAAATATTGGGTCTGCTCTGTTCTTAAAATTTTGATTCAAAAAGGTTTGCTCTGCTCTACTCTGCTCTACCCTGATGTTCAAAAGGTTTGCTCTGCTCTACTCTGGTATTTTGAAAATTCAGCTCTGCTCTGCCTTACTCTGATATTTAAAAAAGTCAGCTCTGATCTAAAAAAAGTAGAGCGGTAAAGCAGAGCAAGCTATGCCGATCCCTGCCTACAACATGATAATTCCTTTTTTTTCTGTGCAAAAAATTCATTTCAATAATCGTAAAAAACCTATTTTTGGGGATAAAAATAAATTTATTTGATCAAGATTTCCAGCCACTAAAAAGTATTAAAAATTTTTTCAGAATAGTCATGTCTATAGACATGATTGTTTTCGAATTTTGAAAAAAAGAATGTCGGATATTGTTTAGCAGCAAAAATAAGGACAAAGCGTGATCAGATTATTTTAATATTATAATTAACAAAAAAAATCGGGTGAAAGGTGGTTCAGCTACAGCAAAAACGAATCATAGTAAAGTAAATTTCTCCATTAATATATCCCTGGTAATATATCTCTGGAATTTTTTTTATTTCATTTTTATTCAATTTTTGACTATTTTTTTGATTTTTAATCGTCAAAAAACGTCTTTTGAGCACGAATTTTCAAAATTTCATATTATGAAGCTTGATCGGAAATTCATCGAAGAACCATTTCCATGTGTCAAATTAGGCTAATTATTAATTTCAATTTCGACCAATCAAAAGAAAAGCAGAATGAAAAATTTTCGAAAAAGTTCAAAAAAGAATTATATCCATCTCCTCAGATTTTCCGTCTTATAGCGTTATGAAGGAAATGCTTAAATCGCGTCCACCCTCAATAACACGAAAAAGAGTTTGAAGAATTTGAAGGCAAATATTTCTTACTCCAGAAGTGATCGTCTATCCGGTAACAACACTGTTGTTCTAAAAAAAGTTAGAGAAACTTGTACTTAATCGCTATCATGGCAACGTTGGAAAGTCTAAGGATTGATAATTTGCAATGCAAATTTTGCATAATGGGTCATCATATCCTCTAATAACATTTTATAGGAATTTTGCTTGTTTAAAAACGAGGTCAACGCACAACAATTGTTAAAAACCATATCCCTTATTCACACTTTTTTTAATATCCCGGCCCAATAAGCCTCCATAAGTGGCAGGGGAGCAGCGATGTGGCAAATGGGTACATTTTTTCGGAGTGATTTATGAAAGAAAAAAAATGTGAAATTTTTTTTTGTTTATCTTCAATAAAAGTGTTCATTCTTGCAAACGTTTATATTTCTAATTTCTCCACATAACTAAGTTTCGAAACTTCTGAATTGTAAAAACTGTAGCCTGAAGATGCGTTAGCGAAACGTTGCAGATAATAAATATTAAATAACTAAGTATCTGTAAAAATTTCAAAAACTACTTTTCATTTTAGCTCCATTTCCAACTTCACCCAATGTAAAATTTTTTTTTGAAGACAATATTTGTAAACTTCAGACATTTTCGGGTGTAATGCGCTTATTATTGGGTGAAGCAATATTCAAATGAAAAATTTCCTTAATATGAAAGTTTTTTTTTCCGTGAAAAATCGAGAAAAACAGCTTTTTAGGAATAAAAATTGACGTTCAATTGCGTTTAAATATTTTAAAAAATCGCCTGACTTTCAAAAGAAAACACGCCTATTACACCCAAAATTTTATTAAGATTTTTTTGCGAAAATAAAATTTTATTAAATTGTGTGCGCAAAATGGCACAAACCGGTGTCAAGCAAGCAAGTGTTGTTTAATTTCATGAGTAGTTCAGAAACGATATTCGCTTGACCATTCGGTTGAAATACGGAAACCCAAATAGATACTAGAACATTTCACAAGTGATTCGGCCTGATTTTTTATACAGATTTCAAAAACTACTAATAAAAGTTTTTGGACTTGATTTGCAGAAAATTTTCATAATAATTCATAGATGTCGACAAAAAATGACAAATAACCATTCTATGATTTTTCAAACAGAGGTCAGAAAATATGTAGACATGCATGAAAAAAAGTTAAAGTGGCCATTTTTTCCGTTTTTTTTTCACAAATTACAAAAACAAAATTTAAAAAAAATTTGGACAAAAAATGCGTAAAATTTTTTAAATGCTTTGAATTTTTTGAACATTTTACGAATTCAAAAATAAAAGCTAGAACTCAAATCTATGATAAAATAGATGAAAAATAATTTTAATAAGCTGATACACATTTATTCTGGTTCAGCTAATGATAATAAGCACAGAAAATTAACCAGCTAACTATTTTCGTGAGTCAAATTGACTTCAATCTGCCACATCGCTGCTTCCCCCTTAAGAGGGTGGTCAACGCAAAAGTGGCCAAAAACGTAGTTTTGTTATCGGTAAAACTCGGTGTCAAACTCAAAACCAAATTGCAAAAAAAACTATTTTCTAGAAAAGTACTTTCGAGGGTAGTAAGGACTTTAACAATACCAGTCATTGATTTTAAATGCAGAAAATATGCAATTTTGAACTTTCTAGGAAAAATAACCTGAGATTATTAACCTCATTACACATTTTTGTCCAGATTTGCGTTGAGCACCCCCTTAATGATGATAAATTGCTATACAATAATAATCGTGAATTACAATTAATTCATATTTTTTAATTTAAAAAATTGACACTTTTTAACGAGCTTGGAAACTAATATTTTGGTTTTAGAACCACCCTATAAGTTTGAGTCGGAAATCACTTTCATTTTTAATTTGTTCAAAAATTTCTACCCTGGCTGTCATATGTCATGATCACACAAAATTTCCATGAGTATAAAACATTACAAACTTCAATTATTGAACTATAACGTTATTATTTACTATTTTCTTGGAAAGAGGCCAACCCTTAAAACTTTGTAACGTCATTTTGAATACCTAATCCGATTTGGTTATTCTCAAAACTCCATATATTGTACGTAATAGGCTTCAAACAAAAATTTGAAATTTTGCCATTTATGCAAAACTTAGTTTTGGGGGCTGACTCTGTTGCGAGGATACTTATGTGAACAACTTATGTAAAAATGCAAAATAAATCCATTTGTTTGATTATTATCTTCAATACTGCGTTTTGAGGAACGGAAAGATAGCTGAAAGCTGTTTAAGATAAAGAGTATTTTTCTGGTGAAATATGTTTAACAGGTGATAAATTTTTAAGGGGTGTTTGAAACAATGCTTATGGTGATCAGGAAAATTGAAATCAGGAGAATTGAATATATTTTTTTAGGTCTCAATTTATAAAATTTCAAATTTACTCTCTCGCAAGTTGCGAGTCGCAACGCGAGTGGTCTTTTTTCAAACTTCGAATTCGGTGAGGTCGATAAACCACTGGCTAAATATTTTGGTTTTAACGCTTAATTTTTACGAAATTCACGCTACTTTTAATCATTGATCAAACAAAAATAAGATTTCAGCCACGGATCGAATTTTTTGAAAATTTTATCAGGTCGGATCGATTTTTTTCTGAAATTTCCCGGGTTTTTCTAGAAAATTTCGACCCGTCGAACCAGAAAAATCCGATCCTTGTTTTGGCTATCAATGATAGCCTATCATGGACTATTACTTATAGTCTATAACTTATGTTCCATCGAAAAAAACAGCTCGTTCGCTACGCGTAGGGTTCTACTTTAACTCTCGAGAATGAGTTCAAACTTGAGAAAAAATTATTCCAAAAAATTTATACCAGCGAAAATTAAAATGTGTTTTAAGGTATTATATCGAAAATAAACAACTCCTCATTATGATGGCGAACAAAAACAGTGGGGGCAATTTGCAATAGTCACTCTGATATCGTTTGGCACGCAAAAATTAAGTTACCAAGATTTTTGACTCCGCTCGACTAGAAAAATCAAGTCCCTTTTCAACTATTTAAGATAACATTCAAACTAATTTTAAGCTATAATATTTTCTTTATTTTTTATAAACACACAATAATCATCTTTCTTCTGGCTCCGGATATGTGATATTAAGATTATTTGGAGTGAATTTGAATCCTTTAGATGTTCTTTGTATAACTGGTGCCATTCGGTATCTCCATTTTATCTCGTTTTTTTGGTAACTCGATTGGAACTGAGCTGATATGCCATCTTCCAATATTCCTAAAAACAGTTTGACCGGTTTAGTCACAAATAATCGCCAAAGTTCAAAAGTTTTATAGACAGATAATTTTGGATCATAGTTTTCATTTTTTGTGTTTGATTGCATTGATTTAATGAATTTTTCGCAGCAAAAAAAATGTGACTAAAATGAAATTCATGCCGGTTCGACTCTTTAGCGCCAAAGTGTACCGTTCCTGAAACAGTTCCCTGTTAAAATTTAAGTTTGTAAACTCTTTATATATAAAAAATGATCGAAAAGGGGAGGGGGTTTAGTGCTGATAAATGAGACTGAATGTTTTCTTTGGACCCTTACGTGAATTCGTTTCGAAATTAATAATCTTGAAAAATATACGACTGTAGTTGTGTCCCATCAAGTCTGCAAAAAACTAACACGAAATCCGCTCAAATTTGTATTTTCACGGTTTTGATTGACTTTTAGGATCCCACGTTGTTTGTTTTTTCAAAAAGTCAACCGAGAGCCCATATCCTAATTCGACAAAAACTAATCGAACCCTGTTGTTTCTCGATGCCACTTGAATGCTACTCACGCAGTAAATTTTTTAGATTTTTTAAGCAAACCAAATATCTATAAATGACAGCAAACATATTTTCATCATAACATCAATTCCAATGTTAAAGGTTTTTGAGCCTTTTAAATTTGTGAGCCTATTTAATCTTTGAGCGGTTACAATTTTTTTTAGTGCATCAAAATTTATCAATACTCAATCGACTTCATATTCGTATGACGTCTAGACGCGTCTCAGAAATTCTAAATAACGACAAAAAATTTCGAAAATTAAACTTTAAACAAGCTAAACTTAAGGGCCTCGGTACATTTTGACAGATTTGCACTTTTTAATTTTTTTTGTCTCGATGGGAAACTTTTTGCAACTTCTAAATTTTCGAATAAAAACTTTCTTGAACACAAGTTGCCACCTTTCAGCTTACTTTGTTAAATCTGAATTTCTTCAGATTAATTATTTAAACTTTATAAATCGTCTTTTGAAAAAACACTTAAAAAACGCGCGTTTGTAAGTTACGTGTCTAAATAACAGTAAAATTTATTTTCTATTTTTTATTAATTAGGAGGTTTAAAATACGGTCCTGTCGACTGTTGAAAATTTATTAAGTTTCAATTCATACGATTTTTAAGTCAAAATCGAAAATTTAAATTTATGAAAAAAGTCGAAAAAACGAAATTTTAGCACATCGAAAAAAATATTTTTTCACATGCGTTAAATGAAATAAATTTAAAACGGTCGACAGGTTGGCTTACCAATTGAGCAAGTCTCGGTGAAATAATTTTTCTTTAATTCTTGACTGAGAGGGCTTAACTTTATTTCGCGCAAACCGTATTTTCATTCAAAAAAGTATGATTCAGAGTATAAACAGGAGCGAAGAAACAAAACGAAAACATATTTTAATCTAGTGAAAGTAGCCATTCCCAATATTTTCAGCTACGAATTCCAAAAAAATTAGTTTGAAAATTTTTGAACAAGAAATGAGAAAAATTTTCAAAATATTTCTAATTATTTTTGACTAAAAATCACTCAACCATGTCATATGGTTTTTCAAAGAGCATAAAAAAAATATGTGGTCACCAAGTCGAAAAGTTAAAGAACCCATTTTGTAGAGTTTTTTCGTTGATTTGAAACAACTATTGAAAAAAATTTGAACGAAAAATAAGGCACTTTTTATTATGTTTGGAACTTTTATACAAAATTTCTCATAATTTCTCGAATTCGAAAAGTTAAATTCAAACTCAAAATTTTCTTAAAAAACCATAATGCAAAAATTCGCTAGTTACAAAAGTTGCCTCGATTATGAATTATCACTTTGATGGTATATTGGGAAGAATATATCAATCCAGTGAAAAGCTTTTCATCAAGAGCCCATATCGGTATCTGTCAAAATGCACCGAAGCCCTTAACTAAGCCACTAGAATCCACCCTTTTAAGGGTAGTGTCGACAAACGGCATGAACTTTGAATTCGCATTTCCTACCCTACACTAGATGGTCGTCAAGCTTTTCTTCAATATACATTCACTATTTACCTTCTAGTTTCACTATTATTTCATATTTGAATCTGCGATCGTTCAAATTTTCTTCGGTCAGGCCATATAACGGTGAACTATCTCGAATTATGTGAATGAAATCAACTGGCTGTGATAATAAAATATTCTTCGAGTTGATAAAACTTATCTGTTTTTCGGTAATTCTGACTGTTTAGAGAGTTATACACAATGTCGAATGAAAAAAATTTCCAATATTATTTTAGTTGAAACCCTGGCCAAGTCTCCTTCAAAAAATTCCTTTTTCACTAATTTTGCAAGAAAATAAGTTCTGAGTAGAAGTCTTTCTTTCGTATACCAAGCTCTTATAACCAGAACGATGACCCCATTTCTCTGAGATATCGTACAACTTTGTCCAAATCTAACATTTTCTTGTTTTGTCTTTATTACTTTCAAAAAAATTGTTCCAGCATAATATGCATGGAAAATTTTTATTAGACCGAAGCCGAGTACTAAATTAAAATAAAAACAATTTTAAGTTGATATTATTCTGAGATTAAAAAATAAAATAAATGGAAAAATATCTTTGCTTACTGTCAATAACGAATCCGACTTCATAAGGTCATTAATTTGTAAAAACAGAAATATCCTTTTTTCCAACCAAAGTGAATCCGGAAAATGATAGTGATCTCTATAGCGCGTGTTCGAATCCCACTGGTGTTGTCTTAGTAATTGTCTTGTGTTAAGTAATAGGCCAGAGTGATTGATATTGGGAGCATCAAAGTTGATTGGTGTGTAATATCAGCCGATCAACCCCTCGGCCGATAAGGCGGCGTGGGATTAGACAATAGTGAGATACGAACACGCGCTATAGAGATCACTCACGATTCACTTTAGTCGAAAAAAAATAATGAAATTTGTACATGCTCTTGAAAACAGCAGTCAAACTAGGCTGTCACAGGTTATTCTCGACCTTCTTGGTTTTTTTTATTTGAGCTCACAGCTGGGTTATTTCGGGGATGAGGATCATTTTCTTTCAAATCGCCAAATTCCAAAAATCAATATTTCTGTACAAAAATAGCATTTTAAATTAGAAAATTTTCATTCCGCCTACGCAAAATTGATAAAATGCGAAAATTTTATAGAAAACCGTTCTGTGGAAATACTTACATTTTATACATTTTTTTCTCCTGAAATTCTTACGTGGTAAGCTTATGATTAAAAAATGTAATTTAATTGGGACGACTTTCATATGCAAAGTTTTTTACTTTAGCTTTCGGCAAAATGTATGAATGATCACTAAAATTGGAAATTTCAAATCAAAATTCCTCTATGAATTTATAATAAATCGTCCCATATATTATATCATATTTAGTATCTATCTAGTTTTTTGCAATTTAAAAATTGAATTTTTTACAAGAATATATTCAGGATTTTCGATAATCGCTGATGGTCGATTTTTTTTCTTCCCTTTTTATCATTTATTTAGCGTACCTAAAAATTAGTATCAAGCATGAGCTTCCAAACGATTTCAGGGAAGCAACGTATATTTGTTTATGTGAAAATTCCAAATTTTTTTATAAAAATTTAAGAAAACGCAGGTGCGATATCGCGGAAAAAAATCTTCAATTCTATAGATTATACTTTTTTTTAGTTAGCATCCGGGTTTGTTCTCAAATCTTATCACGTGTCAGAGACCTTCTAACCCGTTCAAATTGCTGGAAAAAAGCGCTAAAACAAATTTATACAAACATATTTATGGAACTGATAGTAATTATAAATTTAATACTTATTTGTTTTCAAAAAATCTAAGGAAATTTTTGGTCATAATTCATGGGCCACCAGTTACTTCCGCGTCTTGGCTTGCATTGCATGTGCATTTAGATGATTACTATTGTGAATATTTAAAAAAATTTATTCTTGATCTTACTTCAAATTTCAGGAAATTTTTTTTGGACATTTTTAAAAACTTTTAATCACTTCCGGCATATAACCCGGATAATTGCATTGTTTTTATAGTATATTAGTCAAATTAGGCTCTTGTTTAAACATAGCGTTTTATTATCAAATTTGCAAGCCAGAAAAAATTTTTTTTTTTCCCCCGAGATGAATGGTTCAAAAAGTGGGTAACTTCCGATACATACCGTTAATGCAGTATTATATAGGGCTTTCCACCGATTAATATCGAATTATAAGAAATAATGGTGGATTGTTCTGAAAAAACTTCTTGAAGGTGAATAATATATTGCAAAATGGAAAAAATTAATTATGAAAAAAATTTTGGTAGTCACGTGATTCAAGAAGTATAGCGCATTATTTCGTTATTGTTCAGAGTATTGTAATTAATGATAAAGACAGGAGCGGGGCGAATGCGGAGTAGGTTGGGTAACAACGTCACTTATTAAATAAATTAACACACTTTTTAGAAAAAAAAATTCAAAATTATGATTTTTTGGCTCCAAAAACTCGAGTTTTGTGAGAAAAAAAACGTAAAAGTGAGGAAAAGCGGGCAATGCCCCGTTTAATCCGACAAAAATTATTTTATTTATGCAAATTAACCGCCTTTGCTTAAACGTTAGTTAGTAACCCATTTTTCTATGTACATACATCTTGCAGATAGATGGTGTCATATTACAACTTTTTTGAGAATTTTTGAAATTTTTTCCGAGTATTTTTCCTACAAGTGGAAAAAAAATTCTGCTGAAAATTTTTTTGCACGGCTTTTTTAGACGATTTTGAAAAAAAAAAAATAAATTCAAAAAAATTCGAAAAATTTCAAATTTTTTTTTTCATTTGTTTTAAATTGTTATGAAAAGTTCTGCCAAAATTTTTTTCATTCAATATTTTTTTTCCAGTTTAGAAAAAGAATCACCTGATTATAGGCTTGGAATATATTAATTTTGATCGAACGAATGTAAAAATTATGGAAAAAGTAGCTGATATAAAAATAATCCCGTAAACTATTTCTGTTAGAAAGAGTAGTATGTCCTTAATGTGATTTTTTAAAGATTTAAACTACTTATTTCCTGTTTAATTTGAAGCTAAACACAGTCGTTAAGGTCTTGACCAAAAAAATGTCCCAAATTCTTGCCTTATAATCATTAATATTAAAAATGCTTCACAAATTATATACTCTTTTAAATTCAGTTTTAATTAACTTATGGGTTTATTTCGGCACGAATGTGTGAATAAGTAAAAAAGTCTCTAAAACACGCTGACAAGATTTGAGACAAACCGGATCTAAACTAAAAAGTCATAAATCTATAGAATTAGCAAAGATGGTTTTTCCGATAGCACCTCGTTTTCTTAAAATTTTTACTAATAATATAATTGAAATTTCATGCGGTGATAAACAAATACACAGTTCTTCCTAAAAATGTTGCTTTGGCTACTCATGCTGATACTAATTTTTATGGTACCTTAATTAATGATAAAAGGGAGAAAAAAAATCAACCAATCAGGCGATTTCGAAAAATCCTGAAATCTCATGCCATCGTGCAATCAATTTTTTTTCTCCCCCACATTAGTTAATAATTCCCGAAATCTAAGCCAAATCGGAGCAAAATTAGCGGTAGTAGTTTACGTTATCGCGAGAATGTTGAACACGTGTGTTGTTTGAATTTAGAGTTATCCTATATAATTTCACTTTTGCTTCACTCTCCCGTCGATGCTAAAATAAACAGCGAAACATGTTGAATTATAATTTCAGCCAAGAATTACAAATGGACGTATATCTGTTGCAAAAAGTCGTTAATAAAAATTCCTCATCATAATAATTTTTGAATTCCCATTCATTTGAGACCACAACCCTCCAATTTTCAGTTTCGTTATCATAGAAAACATATCCGACTTTTAAATCATACCGGGAAAATGAGAAACTTAGCAGAATTGAAAAATGGAATTTGAAAGTTTTTTTTTGGGAAATCATGATTATTCACACACCTAAACCTCGTTCGAAAGGTTTTTCCAGCAAGAATTGTGAACATTTTTTTTACAAATTAACTAACGTTATGAATGTGTAGTACTATGAATATAGTACATGTTAACTCGTTGCGTGCCCTTAAGACAATAATCTCTTCAATTTAATGATAAAAAAACGAACTTTAGGGGAACCACTATGCAACGCTATACGTTGAACGCGAAAGGATTATGATATTGTGTAAGTTTGACCTTGAAGGGAGCTGTCACAGCGTTGTTTAGCCATTTGGGAATGCTACGATATTTAATGCGAAAATGAAAAAAAAGTACAATTTGTTCAGACTTTTTCAGCGACCCAAGAAAAAAAAAAAAAAAAAAATTTTTTCGAAATTTTCAAAAAAAAGATTATCTTCTCGTAGAGGCGCACACATTTCATTATAAAAGTGGAAAAAAAAAGAAATTGCGGACGAAGTCCATATCCCTCAAAGCAAATGTGAGAATTGTTTGAAAGTCCATTTTTAGCTAGATTTTTTTATATTCATTTATAGACGTATCTTTATAGAAATATACATCAATCGTTCAACTTAAATAATATTAGGAGATCAACTGGGCAGTGATTCACTGCAAGAGAGAAAAGTTTAAGCATTTAAATCGTCATTTTCAGAAAACATTAGAATTTTTCAAAATCCCTGGTTTAAATCTGGTCGAATATGATTTTTTGATATATTGCGCAATAGACTTTTAATGGTTCAGTACAATATTGCTTCGTTAAGTTTTAATGATCTAAAAGTCAGTAAATTATAAAAATTCAGTCTTTCCTAATCGTACAAAATCGGCACTAGTTGGCGAGTTGTACCGTTGTAACAATAGACGACAACTACTGTAGTAGGGACCCGTTCAAAATACAAAATTAATTTTTATGAAAAAGATTTTCCAAGAAAATTAATTTGTCAAAAAATCCCTGATACTTAAAATTAAAAATTTAGACCATCTGAATGCGAAATCTAAACGCTCAGGAGAGAGTTTGATAATCCTGATTTCGAGTCCCATACACTGCTCTCTCTATCGTTTCTAGCAGGCCAGAATGCAGTTCTATATAGCATCACAATTTATAAAATTTGTGAAAAACATCACTTACATTTTTTAAACTTACATAGTTTTCACAACCTCAAAATTGGCTATCTCATACTTCCTCGCCTAAACCAAAAAAAGACTATTTTAGTAAACAACAATTGTGATTTATTAATTTGAGTTGTGAATGTGGATTCGAGCTATATAGGAGAAAACAAAACAGACTCTTACATTGCTCGAATCCTAGACATCGAACTAAAAAATTAAAGTCTGAGTTTTCAAACATATTTCTGCTTGTGAAAAATATAAAAATACACTTATGATCAGTTTTATTTATTTAATGTTGACTCAGACAACCTTACCACCCAAAAATAAATTTGCTGAAAATGTCGTGCATTATACACGAACCATTTCAAAATCTTTAGAACAAACTTAACAACCCTACCACAGAAAGATTGTATAGGCAGGGCGCATTGTCGGATCGGATCGACATCATGGATGGCGATTGGGACTTTTTTCTCGATCCAGATCCGACAGTTTTCAATTGCCGGTCAGCGATCGCGATCAGATTATCGAATAGTTGATCCGATCAGGTTTCAAATTGCATCCGGTTTGAGAACACTTAACAAGATTGACAAATCAAATCAAAAAATGACTTTTTATTTGTAAGTGTATGAACGGTGATTGACAGTAATCTAAAACCGGGCTTTAACTTGATATTATCTGGAGTCCGTTTGGACATAATACCAAATTAGTTTTTGTATCAACTTTTCCTCAATTTTGGTTTTCCCTGCTTTTTCATTTAAATTACTGAAAGATGAATAAAAAATAATNTATTATCTTCAACGACCAGTTGAAAAATGTGGGATAATATACCAGTGTCCATATACAAAATATAGGGGGTACTCCACCAGGTGGTGTATGGTGTCCAAATAAATAATGCCATAATTTTTCTCTTGAAAAGTTACTCGGATAAGTATATTTTTAGGTTCAGATAACATACCAGTGTCGACATAAAAAATATCGTGTTTACTCCACCAGGTGATGTCTGGTGTCAAAATAAATATTGTCAAATTTTTTCTCTGGAAAAGTAACCCGAATAAGTATTATTTTTAGGTTCAGATAACATACCAGTGCCCATTTTCAATATATTCGTGTTTTTACTCCACCAGGGTTGGTGCACCACCTGGTGTCGTGGGTGTCAAAATCTAAAAAAGCCAAAAAATTTGCTTGAAAGTTACCACCACCAACCACATTTTAAACTGTTTACTATGGGTAGTTCTCTATAAACCGAAATTTACCGGTGGTTTTCGGTGATTACCAGTCAACCGGTTGGAGTCAGAAACCGAAAAAATTTCTCTTCGGCTAAAATTTTTTTGGCTATCAGAAACAAAAAACCGTTTCTCGATATCACCTAGGTTTCACCGTTTGGTTTTGCGAGGGGGTGGTGTTTTAAAAAAAAAGTTACCTAGGGGGTCACTCTACAAAGTGATGAATTAAAGGGAAAGTTAATTTGTTTTTTAGTTTTACGTTGCTTTGGGATACTTTCAAATAGAGTCATTAACTGGAAAGAAACTATCGGAATACCAAAATGGAGAAAATAAAGAAACTAATAATGAAGGAAATCCTGCCTTATGGTAATTTACTTTTCTAGGCAAACTAGTGAACTTATAGATAAAAAATCGCAATTTCTTACAGTCCTCGCTTTCGAACTGGTGCACATAACGCCCCAAAAAAAGTGTAACAGTTAAGGCTCGTCTCTATACTTTTGCTTAAAAAGCTACAATGTTACTCGAAATTTCTTTATTTTGTTGTTACATTGTATCTTTGTTTACAAAGCTTAAGCAAAAGTATAGAGACGAGCCTTAAGGGCCTTGGTGCATTTTGACAGATACGGATATCCGCGGATATGGGCTCTTGATGAAAAACTTTGTTTATCTGGCTTTATATATTCTTCTCAATATACCATCAAAATGATGTTTCATAATCCAGGGAACTTTTGTAACTACAGAATTTCGCTTTTAAAGAAAATTTTGAGTTCGAATTAAACTTTTCCGAATTCGACAATTATGAGAAATTTTGAAAAAAGTTCCGAACATTATCAAAAAAATGCCTTATTTTGTGTTCAAATATTTTTTGCATTAGTTCAAATCAACGAAAAAAACTCTTCAATATGGCTACTTTAACTTTTAGATATTTGGCGATGACCACCCCCTTAATACCTATAAAGTATAACATATATACGGTATATAATATACCTATACGGTAATACCGTAACGGTATAAGCAGAAGTTCAAAATACAGCTCCAAGAACTTTTACCAGTTAAGGACACTGGTACCTGAAAAGTGTACCAGTTAGGGAGCGAGGACTCAAGTTGATTTATCATTATCAAAACTAATAAGTTATAATATATTCAGTGGTTTCGAGACATAAAATTATTATATAATATTATTATTATGATATATATTTTTTTGAATTATATATATATCTATTATTAATATATATTTTTTTAATTATATATAATATTATTATTATGATATATATTTTTTATTATTATATATATTATTATTATGATATATATTTTTTTTATTATTATATATATTATTATGTATATATTTTTTTTAATTATTATATAATATTATTTACATTTTTAATTCAGGGAAGTAAACAGTGTTGACGTCACAAAATTCATAATCGAAAGTTCAGTTCGATCGGAAAAAGATTCCGTTTTGACCCAATCTATAATAAACTCTGCAGGAATGACTGTATCTGTAAATGGAGACTCTGTAAACGACAATAATATCGACCTTTTAAAAGCAAAAGGATTCAAAGAATGGTCATCACTTGCAGCACCACGAGTCACAAGGTAAGCATTATCATCTATATGACTATATCGATCATTATGCCTGGGTCACTTTAAAAACTTATTTGCCTGTTAAAAGAATAGGGCGTTTTTAAAGTTACCCAGGCATAATGATCGATATGGACAAAACCGACGCTTTTTTTATTTTGGTGGGTTCCTCTATAAGTAAAAAATGGTTCAATAAGCCCTGCATGCTTTGAAATTTTTTAAAACACTCGTTTTTCGAAAAAATATCTATAGTCTAACGAGTTTTTTTTTTAATGTCAAAGCATGCAGGGCTTATTGAACCCTTTTGTACTTATAGAGGAACCCACCAAAATAAAAATAGAAAGTGTTGGTTATAGACTTCACTATTTTCGGCCAAAATAAATTTTTATTATCGATTAATGGCTTCAATTTTTTGGAGCATTTTTGAAGAATAAAGACAATATAGGCGGGGTTTTTTCAGCGCAACCCGCAATCGGAGCCAATGTTCTCGAAAATGGTACATACCATTCAAAAATTATAATTGTATCCCAGAGTCAATGAGTTTATACCCATCATAGACTTTGTATCTTACCGATCGATTGACCGGTTATCAGCTAAAAACGGCGGAATCTTGGGAAAATACACCTTAAAAGCTGGTGATCAGCCCGTGATCAGCAAAAATACCGATTGCTACTTCCTTTTCGGTTGCGCTGAAAAAAACAATAACTCACTGATCGATAAATTGGGACCATCTCCGAATAGCTGAAAATAAATGTTTCTTTGGGAGATTTTGGCATTTAATCTGCCAATATTAAATAGAAAAATATTTTTTTTTCATGCCAGAAAAATAAATTTTAAAAATTAAAAAAACTTATTTTTACAATTTCATAATAAAAAATTTTAAATCAAAAAAACAATTCTCAATTTCACAAAAAAAAAGTTTAAAAAGGACATATTTTCGTAATTAAAAAAATTAAAATACCAAACAAATATTTTTCAAAATACATTTTTAGATTCGAAAAAAATATGTTGAATTTCATAAAAAAAATTTAAAATTAAAAAAAAACATATGTTCTAAATTTTAAAAACAAAAATTTCATTTAAAAAATAACATATTTTCTCAATTTCACATAAATAAAGTTAAAAAACGACATATTTTCTTAATTTTTCTAAAAACATGTAAAAATCAAAAAAACATATTTTTTAACATTCATTTTTAAATTCCAAAAAAGAAAACTTTTTATTCAGTCGTGTTGATCCTCAAACATCAGTTGAAAATGCAATGAATACGTTGTCACTCGGACAGGGAAAAACTGCTGTGAGTGCCTTGCAAGAAATGATGCAGAAACGGAGCGCGCCAGTTCCAATTTATAAGGAAAAGGGCGGAATCGGACCTCCATTTATTATAGTTTGTCAAGTCGATCAGCTTATTACAGAGGTAGGTTTTTTTTTATATATTTCTTTAACGGTTGTAGGCTCAAAACTTGCAAAAATTCTTCTCGGCAAACTCTATCTTAAATGTCCATAAAAAGTATCTCTAGTATTTTTCAAGGTTGAAAATTCAAAGTCTCACTACCAAAAATAACTTCGATTTTTTAAGGGAACTGGTAACAGTAAAAAAGAAGCAAAACACAAGGCTGCAACTCACATGTTAGTAAAACTACACCAAGATGTAAATCGTGCCCCAGGTGCTCCCTCTCTAATCAAGTCACGTGATACCCCTCGTCAGCAATCGCACGATTTGACGGTGATGCAGCCCGATGAGATTTCTAACCCAGTCGGTTTGCTTCAAGAATTAATGCAAAAAAATGGTCTTGCCATTCCAGAGTATGTCCCCGGCGACGAGACTTGCCCCCCTTTTTCATGGCAGGTAAAGCTGCCCCATACAGGGCAGACTTGTACCGGACTGGGCAATAAAAAGGCCGAGGCCAAGGGCATGGCTGCCAGACGAATGTTAGCGCAGATTAAGGAGCACGGACTCCCGCAACACATTGCCACCTCGGAGATCAACACCAGGCGCCACCCAGTGTCCGAGTTACAAGAATACCTTCAAAAACGCCAAATAAGAGGGGGTGATGCACACACAAATACCAGAGAAAACCCTTTTTTCGGGACGACTTCCGACACTGTCTCGCAGACCTCGGATATTGAGAAACGCTTTCATGCATTGTGCCAGTAAACACATGTACCGGTTTAGCTGGGTTTCTCGACATTGAAATTTTAATTTACTTTTCATAAGTTTTCCAACCCCGTGAGCAATCCAAAAATATTCTCAGGTAACTTTTTTTTAAGAGCACTCCACTAGTTTCGTTCATTATTTAAGCCCGAAGATCTGTGGACCTGAAAACATACCTACCTGGGTATTTTTTAAAGAGAAAATGTTTGGCAATTAAATTTTGGTCACATGAAACCTCTTAAGGGGTCAAATTACACTTTTTCAATTCATTTTACGGAGTGTAAAATTTCAAAAAAATAGGCGTCGAAGGATGTACGGTTTTCTCAGAATCGACTCCTTTAATTTTTACCGGTCAATTTCCGGTATTTCCGGACATCCGAAAAATTTTGATCATTGAGTTTTTTCTTGGCTTTTGGATGCAAAAATCGGTTTGCGAATATATTGTTCCGTTCTCGATTGGCAGCGACAAAACTGGGTGGGGTGTTCCAAAAAAAAGTAACCTTAGGGTGTCTTTTTTAGGCTACCAGTTAAATTCCAAAAATCGAAATAGAGTTTTTGAAAGTTGTATTTATATTCAAAGAGGCATCAACGAAACTTTCAGCTTTTTTAAAAAAGGTAAATCCGTATGTCGTCCCGAAAAATCAGTTATCTTACACACTGCTCATTTTCATGCATGAAAATTATATGATAAATAAGACGAAGAAAAAATATAATTTTGAGCTTGGTCTTACGGTTCTCCAGACGTATGCGTGATATGATATGCCCTTTTTCTGGTTTCAAAATTTCGTGCGTCCAAGGCGAGATTTTATTTTGTGCCTAAAAAAGAACTTCAAAACCCATAATAACATAAGCCGTATTTTTTATAACCATCCCTAATTAATTTTTTTCGTCGTTTTATTTATAAAATAATTTTGACTCCTCCATTCTATTTATCACGAACATTTATACTTCACCGATCTTTTTGCAATCAAAGACGGATTTTAAATCCCAAAAAAACCTTCATATGTAAATACGCTTTCTACTCCCTTAAAATTCCAACGCTGTGTGAACCACCTGGTGTCCAGTTATCTTGTCAAACCGGTGTAAAAGGATTTTTTGAATGCAAATCGATCTTGTATTTAATTGGTCATGAAAAAATATGCATGAGGATGTCTTCAAGTTAAAACTTTATTCAACAAAAACTTTACCAGATAGCTTGACACCCTAACGTCGACTTAACTTAAAATTTAAAAACAACTCTATGATTTCTGATGCAGTTCATCAGAGTTATTTGTCATTAAAGGGGGTAGTGATCGCTAAATAATAGAATGTTGAAAAATTTGTATATTTACTAATCTGGCAATCAAAATACGATTAGTGGTTGTCCCACGGTCTGCAAGAAATAGGTTCTCCCGCTAGAAGGTGCCAAAGTTGTAAATTTAAGGGATTTTAAAAAAATTATAAAATCGGGTTTTAATCTGAAAGATCTTGATTAACATTTGAATCAATCAAATTTATCCCCCACAATTTACTAGTAATTACAGCAAAGTGTCTTTAGTAGGACGCGTCTTAAGGCTTTTGAAGGTCCTATCACACGAAAAGTACTGTAGCTCAAAAAATGTCATGGTATGATACATATGTTACATAAGTATCGTACCATGGCGTCCTTTTAGAGAAAGGTGAAGTACTTTTCGTAGGACAATACTTTAAAAATCCTTAGGACACGTCCTACTAAAGACACTTTGCTGTAGTATACAATTTCTAAGCAGACTTTTTCATCGGAAACTACTCCTTTTAAGTAAATTACAAGTTATTATATTTTGTTTAAAAATAAATGTTATTGGAAATTATTTTTAGATTAACTTTCACATGGCCCTCAAATCTATAGCTGTTTTGATTTTTTATGAGACGTTATTTTTTGAATTTAGTTATTCTAAAATAAGAATACTGTCAAATTTTCGCCCAACATTTATGGAATAAACAGTGAATAGATTTGCAGAACATGCTGAGATTATTATAGATATTTTTTAAAGCCAGAAAATTTCAATTTTTGAAAATAAGAAAGAATTTTGTATTGAAAAAATGCTGATATTCTTGTTCGCAATCAAATTTTGCGTTTCTTCAAATTTTTCGAATGAAAAAAAAAGATATTTCAGAATAATTTGATTCGAAATTGGCCTTTTTCAAGAAAAAAATTTGTTTTGTGGATTTTATCAACAAATTTTCATCAAAAAAATTATCAAAAATACTTTTTGTTCTGAATTTCGCTTTAATTTACATCAATATCATATTTTCCGATAAAAATATTTTACAGCAGTAAAGATATAAGATATCAAAATTTTGGCTTTTTACTGCCAATCCATTTTTCGAGTCTTAAAAATCAAAATTTTTTATGAAAAAAACATTACCAATCTCAGGATTCGAACCGCTAACACTTTCTCCTAAACAACATTTTTGTTTGTCAAGCTATCTGCTAATAAGTTATATGATTGCATAACCTTTCTGCTAGAGCTCCAACATATCAGTATGTGCCACATGATGGCGGGTATGCTCACTTGAAAGAGTATACTTGTGTTTGTCGAGTTGATCAGTTTAATCTTGAGGTCAAAGAAAGACGAAAAAACCAAAAAGAAGCCAGAAAAGCAGCAGCTACTCAAATGCTAAAACTTGTTCAACAGGAAATTGAATGCACAAAACAGCACACTACTTAACCACCTATCCTGACAAAAAATTTGACGTGGGCGCTTATTTAACGAAGAGCAGAAAATACACTTTTTTTACATGAAAAACATTCAGATTTTGTTCCTGAATTTCGCCGTTTATCGAAAATTCATCAAAAAGTTCAAATTTAGGGATCGTTATCGATATATTATTTTAACATCGGTTCAAAACAGCAATTTGAATATTCAACTTTGGAGAAACAAATATTTGTTTAAATTCAAAATTACTACAAACTGGACATTTCAGTGTTTTAAAGAGGAATTTTTAATCTATGAAAATATTGACCATAAATTTTTGATATTCAAATTCGCTTCTAGTGTCATTTATAATCGTAAAATTTCCCATTTTTGATGCCAAAGCCATTTTATAAATTATGATGAAAATACCAAAATTTTTTAGAGTCCTCAATGCACATTTATCTGGGGGTTTTCGTCGAGAATTTATAATTTCCTATATTTTTCGAAAATCCGTAGGTTTAAAATATATCATTTTAAATCAAAATATATAATATATCTGAAAATGGCTACACTAGGCCCTTACTTACGCGTTCGTAGTTGAACTTATTTTCGAAGTTCTTATTGGTCGAAAAAGTGAAATCCAGTGCTCTTATTGGTCAAAATCGGGTCAACCGCAAAAGTGCGTAGTGATACCAATTTTTGATATGTTCTATTTTTTTGGAAATAAAATAGGGCACAAAATCGAAAGTTCAAAGGCCGTTATTCACCAAAATAATCTGAAGCCAAATTGAAGTGTGAACAAAATTATTTTTTGGTTGGAATTTTGAATTTAAAAATCGTGGTTGAAATTGGTGGTTTCTCCGTATGTGCCGCAAAAAAATTCATCTAGTCCATGATCAAGCTATTCAAATTCATCATAAATAAAAAAAAATCGCGGTGTAAGATTTTTGAAAAAAAACGTTAACCTAAAATTTGGTATTTTCGTGATAAGTTATTCATTTTAACTCAAAAACTAAGTCACTTATTTAAAAATTTTCAAGTTAAACCTTTTCAAGTTGTACTGTGATTTAACTGCGCAACTCTAAAAAAATTCCGTTTTGTCTTGAAAGCTGAAATTTTCACTTTCAAATAGAGTCCAGGCATTAGGCCTTGAAGACTTTCCGATAAAATTTAAAATTAATTTGTTTTCCTTCTTGATTTCCCCTTTGAATGTACTTAAAAGCTGAAAAACTGTATTTAAACTTCTTAACCATTATTGTTCATTTAAACCGCTCTATCATTCATTTCTGTTCGAGATACATTGGTGTATCGATAATTATGCCTTGGTAGGTCTAGACACTTATCGCCTATCTTTTAACTAGGGCATAAGTGTTTAGACCTACCAAGGGATCATTATCGGTATCATCAAAATTATAATCTTCGGAAAGTTATTTTTTTCAATTTGAGATTTCAGTTAAAATCTTTGCCTAACTACCAATAGAAAACAGGTTTTTTATATTTATTCTTCAATCATCTACTGTATAATTTTAACAGAGATTATAATAAAGAAAATAGGTGGCTTCAGAGGTCAGGCCTTCAAGAAACTTAGAAGATATCGAAAATGATTCCTATGTGTCGTATTTTATCACTACGTCACAAGAATAGAAATCATGTGATTTCCTAAGTCAATTTCTGTATTTGTGACGTAGTGATAAAATACGACACATAAGCATCATTTTCGATATAACAATTTTTATGATTTTTTGTATTCAAAGTGTTTGATTCTATATATCTTGCAGAGATTCTCTGCTTATTTTTTATATACAAATTTGTTTCAGAAAACTTTTGGTTTACGCGAAAATGACTAATTTAACTTTCGGTTGCCGAAAAAATACATGTAGGTGTCTAGGAACCTTTTTAGATATTCTCAACATAACGATGAAGCCAGTTGCAAAACGAGTTATTTTTTCAAGTTGAACTGTTTTTCTTCATTTATAAAAAATCTCGGATAATAAAATCGTTTTTTCTCAATCAACCCACTTCTGGACACCGATTTATAAACACGAAATAAGTTAGTTTTACCTGTCTGTTTAAAGTAACTACTGGTGTTAATTTTCTGAATAAATCGATAAGCATATTTTGATTGCTCATGAGCGCCCTCAATTTTCCTGAATCATTACCGCATTTCCCTTATTCATTATTAGTACGCACACTTTTTAACTGAAACAACTTTCAAACATTTGACCTCGCCATATCTGACCTTTAAATGAAGAATAGCGTGTTCTCGTGTGACCTCTTTATGACCATTATCCGTGACATTACGTTTGTATTTGTAAAATTGAAGAACTGCGAACTTGAACTTGACCTTGAGGTCGTTTTAGTTCTCATCCCTTTTTGATGTCATTTTTTTGATTCAAATTTTGCATTTCTGTAATTTGTATATCCCGATAGAATTTTTTCTTTATTTTTAATATAAAATAAAAATTTAGTTGAAATTCTGTCTGCCTGAAAATAAATTTATTCAAATTTACAAAAAATTAGCTGAAAAAGTCAAGTTTTTATTAGAATTAGAATTCTTGAAACTAGAAAATTTGGCAGATTTTTGAATCTATTTTGCAGGTAGCAAATATCATAAAATGCATGCAAAAATTATTTTCATTTTATCATTAACCCTTGGAGGCTCCGGATTATTTTCAAAAACACCTGTAGATTAAATACCAGATTGCAGGTTGCTTCTGAATAATTCACTTTAAATGAAATTTTTTTCTGAAACTGCTGCATTTTTAATTTTTGTCCTGACGGCTCTGATTAAACCTTTTATCTCTTTGAAAGTGATTTCGATAAATTGCGTAGGTTAGTTTATTTTTTCGGAAAACACTTGTAGATTAAAGACTGAAAATTGCAGGTTATTTCTGCGGAAGTCACTTTTTAGAAAATTTTTAATCTTTTCCATAATTAATTTTTGTTCTGACGTTTCCCATTTCCTCACAAAAAATTGCGTAGGTTGAAGTACAATTTGTAAATGTCACTTTTCTATAGGGTTAATAAAGTCAAAATGTAAATTACATACTGTTTATGTTTAAGTCTATCCTTAATCTCGAGGACTAGAGTACAATAAAGTTCCAAGCAATTTAACTTTTCCCGTAATAAGCTCTCAAAGTCGCACCACTTAAGTGGTGCAGGAGCCTCCAAGGGTTAAATAGTTAAAACATCTTAGTATCCTTTTCTGAACCAACGGGCCTATCGGTTATAAATAGGGTGTCCACACCGTTCAAATTCCGGCTTTTGGAAAATACTTATCCGACTGAGTTCTTGGATAACTCAAAATGACATATAAGAATAAAAATCCAACCAAAAAAATGTTCTGAATCGCAGCATTTTTTTGTACAACTTGTAAAAAACATTTTAGATTTATATTAATAGTATATCCCTTTATCACTTTTTGGTTAGAATGCGTAGCCACTACTCCTTTAACGTGTTGATTTTAACGTTGTGGCTACGCATTCTAACCAAAAGTGATAAAGGGATATACAGGATAATTGCTACAAGATTTTCGCGAAAATCTACTTATTTAATTAAATATTTGGATATCTTTATTTGGGTGAAAATGCTTCCGGAAATGTAGTGAGGTTTCCCAAAAACCTCAGAATCGGCCACAAATCGATTTTCAAGGTCGTGTTTTTCATGAAATTAGGTTTTTCGAGCTTCTTATCAACGTCTCAACCGCTTTTTGACTTCAAACTAATATTTCCTGAAAATAATTGTAAATTGCCATCTTTTTGGTCAAAAAAGATTTTTCGGGGCGAACATGTCACATTACGGGTAAGAATGTTTAATTATATGAACATATGTTCACTTTAATTTCAAAATAACCAGAAATAGGTATAATGATCTTTATCGCCACTAGGAGGATGGAATTTTCTTCCAATTTATCAAATTTTTATTTTTAGGGTTAACTTAACAAATGCTTAACAAAAGTTTGAATGTGATACCTTAAATATTTCTAGAGTCATACTTTGTACGTCTTATCCCTAATAATATATTATAAATTATAATTATATTTATAATTTTGAAAAAGTTTAGTTTTTTTTACACAAGAAACATTTTAGATTTAAATGAATAATATATTATAATATAAGATTTAAAAACAAACGTTGGAAAAACGGTCCGATTCGGACCTTTTTTATATGTATTTTTCTGAAAATCTTAACGTTGTTTTGAGCTATCAAAAGAACTTAATCGGATAGGTGGTTTTCAAAAGCCGAAATGTAAGCGGTGTGAACACCCTATTTCCTAACGAAAGGCACTTTGATTAGAAAAATAATAAAAAGACGAATAGAAGTCGCCGACCGAGTTCTAGCGAAGCCGTGTGTAGATCGCGAATTTGTTTGCCAGTGAAAATTAAGCGTTTCTCGGTTACCCATTTTTGATTTAGTGTCGGCGACCATTATTTGACCTCAAATAACCGGTCAAAGTTCAAGGCCATCGTTTCTTGAAAAAATTCTGAAAAACAAAACAAAATCAGAAGCCATAAAATGACCAGAAAAAAATCTTAACAAGATGGCTCATCTAAGATGAGTCATCTTTGATGGGCCAATAAAATCGATACCAATTTTAAACTTTTGAAAATTTCTTATTTAAATCGTCAATACTAATATCCGCACGTGTTCGAATCCCACTAATGTTGTCTTAGACTAAGACTATTAGTGATTTTTTTGAGTATAATTATAAGCAAGGGTGCTTGATATTGGAGGGCTCCGTCGTTTTGCACCCAATTATAGCAGATGCTCAAATATTTTCTGATTTTGGTTTTTTTTTCTAAGAGAAAGTTACCTACGCAATTCATTAGAATTTTGAAGTCGATTTTTGAGTTTGACACAAACCGAGAACTCACCTGATAAGAGATGAAGGAATATTATCCCCTTTTACCCGGGTCGGAAGCCTTATTTTCTCTTTTTATCCGTTTTTGTAATACGATATAAATTTTACATGCACACGAATTACGTGGGGTAATTTGAAGTTGAAATATTAAGAAGAAATATTGCGGTATTTTCGATGACTCATTCGACTTCCGGGTTTAACCGGAAGTGAGGTTAAAATTGTGTTTATTTATTTATATATTACTTGGCGTTATATATTGAGGTTAACTAACCTGAAAAAAAATTGGCGTATTTTCAATGACTTATCACTTCGCGGTTTAACGTAAGGAGATTAAAATTGTGTTAATTTATCTTAAATATTATTGGGGGGTATATTTGTGAGTGAAATATTGTCAGAAAAAATTGTAGTATTTTTTCGATTACTATTCACTTCCGGTTAAACCGGAAGTCAGGTAAAATTTGTGTTAATTATTTATATTTACAACGCTGTAACTCACCTGTAACTGGGAGTAATATTGAGGTGAAATAATCTCAAAAAATGGGCGGTATTTCGATGAGTCATCACTTCCGGTTAAACGGAAAAGAGGTTTAAATGTGGTTTATTATTTATATATTACTGGGGATATATTTGAGGGTAAAATATTGTAAAAAAAAATTTGGTGTATTTTCGATGACTCCGGTTGAATCGAAATTCAGGTAAATTTTATTTTTATGAGTTAATTTATTTATGAAGGTGGATTAACAAGTAAAATGAATTAAAAGGTGGCATTTTCGTAAATGGTCAACTTCTTTCTCGTTGCCTTAAAACTTAGTTTTATTATCATATAATACGCAGAACTGAATTCGAAATTGAAATAATTGACAAAAAATTTTGTGTCATTCACTATTGACATTCACAATTGCAATTAAATGCTAGGTCATTTGTTAATCTTGAGAATAGATGAACATCAACACTACTGTGATTAATGTCCAAGCGGACACAAGTCTGAGCGACAAAACGGCAAAACCTACCCATTTTTTTGAAAAACCTCGAAAACCTAAATCTAGCGGACAAAACCGGATTTTTTCAAAACATTTAAAAGAAAACTTTCAAGCTTTTATTTTTGAGGGGGTTGTGGTCGCACTCTTTTTGGGTACTTTGGGGTGAAAAATAGCACGAAATTGCTAGGGAACACTCAAAGCATAAATTATTAAAAAAACGAAAAAATCCAAAAAAAGTCAAATTTATTTTTTCAGAATTTTTCTGAGTATTTTTTTGAAAAACATTGAAACTCACTTTTCGACCAGAAAAAACTCAGAATATCAAAAGCTGTAAGCAGATTTTTTTGATCAGTGAAACTCAAGCTTTCCATTTGGTGGTACTTTCGACTAAATCACGATTTTTCTTTCGAGTTTTCACATCCGTTTACTAAAATGCGATTCTCTAGAATTCAACAAAAAACAATTTTAGAATTCTTGCTCATATATAACAAACATGTATTTCTCCATCTTTTCCAAATATTTACTGCATTCTGAAGTAACCTAGGAGGAAGATAGATTGTTGAATAGCAAAATCTGTAATAAGGCGGTTTTCAACTTCTAGAAAAACATTTAAAATCCTTCGATTATATTACAATCATAAGTGTTTCCGTTGGTTTACGAAGTTTAAGTGAAATCGTATGCAACGTCTAGGAGGAGATAGATTTTTAAATTTTGATTAGGTGTTCTAGAATTCGCTGCATGGTGGTCACAGGATCGGCCAAAAATTTTCTGATTAATTTTTTCTGAAGATTAGGTAAAGTGGTAAAGTGGAGTACAAAAGTACATTTTTGCGACCGCTACCCCTTAAGGTATTTTAACAAGTTTTAAATAATTATTCTTGACCGGCAGTGTGGCGGAGTGGGGAAGAGCTCCTGGGAAGTTAATTCTTATGCCCTAGCCTTGGGTTCGAATAACGGGTAACCAAATATATATCGATTACGGGGGCTCCCGGTCCTTTTTTACTAGATTTTAAGCCAAAATTTTTATTTAATTCAGTTTTTTGCTAACGACTCATCCGATTAATCCTTAGAAGCTTAAGGGGTATGCGACTCTGATTTGAACATGTTTCGGTGAAATATACTGAAAACTAACAGTTCATGAGAAAAACGAAAATGCTTATTTGTAGATCTATTCATAATCTTGCAAAAAAGTACATCACAAATTATTTTTGACCATACACCAATAGCTACAGTATCGTAACAAGGTGAATTTCAAACTTCAAAATCTATCTCCTCAGACGGTATATCAATTGAGCTCAAATTTTCACAGATCAGTAACGGTAGTATATAAATTTTTCATCGAGCGCTTTTTTTGATCGGCAACTGAAACAATTCCTAGAACGCAAATAACGACGATTTTCCAATTTCAGACTTCAAAAATCTATCTCCTCCGAGGATATTTGGCAAAATAGCTCAAATTTTTATCAGTATTCCTAGAAAATTTGAAAGTCGATCGAGCGCTTTTTTCGCAATTTCGAGCTAGAACTCGAAATATGATTTTTTTGGTCATTTTCCGAAAAATTTCCGAAAAAAAAAGTGCTTCGATTTTTTCGAAGTAGGCTCAAAAGAAAGCCAGTGAAACACTGATGAGAAAGTTGGCTTACGTCAAGTCGATATTTTGAAGTGTAGTGGTCAAATTTGAGCAAACGTTATTTTTTGACTTCATCTTTTTAAAAATATCTAGAAAAAAATCGAAAAAAATGCAAAATTTCGAAAAAATTTTTGATGATTGGGTTCTTATACACTTAATTATCACCACCGTATCAATTCAAGCATGTTTAATGCCTCTAAGGCCTTTATAATCAGAGTCGCATACCCCCTTAGGGGTAGGTGTCGCTTTTTGGTAACTTTCAATCACGCTCAGAAAGTTCTGGGCAGTTGTAAAAAATCTGAGGATACTCGTTTGTAGATCTAGCCTTCGTCTAACGATTACACATCTCAAAGTCAACTTGGTAACATCACACCACTGTGGTGAGTCTATTCTGAGCACTAAAGGTTTTTTTTAAATCTATCTTCTTTTCACCCATATACAAAGCGTCTCAAACTACACAAAGTAGCGAATTTATGAGAGCAAAAAAGTGATGAGAAGGATTTTTTCGATTTTTGACTTTTTTTTCTCTGGAATCTCACTTGAACGCCGATTTTGCCAGTTTTTCGACTTAAACTCTATCTTCTTTTTCATGAATGTTCAGAATGAAGCATTTTTTCGACTAAGGTAGATAAATATAATGCGGTAAAAGTGGATGAGAAGGAATTTTTGAATAAAATTCTAGAATTCTAGAAAATTGAATGAAAGTGACCGGAATGAAAAGTTCGAAAAAGTCGTTGATCGAAACAAAGTACCACCAAATGAAGCGAGATTTCACTGATAAAAGTTGGCTTAAGAAGTATCAAAATTTTCAACCGATCAGCGTCAAATTCGATAATTAGGTTTAAATTTTGGCTAAAAATAATTGAAATTCTAGAATGTTTAAGACATTTCGATAATTTTAATGTCATGCATCGTTTTCGGTGGGTTAATTCAATCCATAAAAAAGTTCATATCATGTGAAACGGTTTATGCGGGTTAAAGCAAAAAAATATTCGAATTTTTGAAAATTCTAGATTTTGTTCTAGATTGTTTTGAAAAAAAATATTGCCACATGAGATTCCTAGGTCAACTTTAGTCGTAACCGATATTAATGTTCATAAATTAATTCTATAAAGGGCTCAAAAAAAAACCGACACCTCCGCTTAAGGATGTGGGGACGATAATTGGGCTCTTTTTACACATTTCATAAAGTTTCTGAGAAAACTGGCTTCAGAAATAATTTTTTTTTTTCAAAATACGTAGTACACACTCGTAAGAAAGGTGCCAGACTATTCAGAGCATCTAATACTAACCTACGCTCAGAAAATGGTTTTTAGTAGGCGTCCCTAAAGCACTAAAAAGCCTACTCCATTCATCTCTTCATCCATTTTTATTGATATTTGCAATTTAGTATGTAGATATAAATCTCATCACCAAATGAAAGCCTTTTTTCAAAAATTTGCTCTAGTGGTCAAAACAGCTTATTTGGGCCTCGCGCAAACGCCTACCCTCCTTAAATATATATATGGAAAATTTTTAATTTGCACATCAAATTCACCGCAAGGCTGAATTAAGGTCAAATGGAAGCTCTTTTCGATTTTTTCTCCAAAGTCTGAGGAACGACTTGTGAATTTCTAGTTTTTGTTGAAATTCTGAACTTTTTGAAAATTAAAAAAAATTAAAAATTGAAATTTAACGTTTTTTGGCAGTATTTCGAGTTAAGTGTCTACATTCGCAATTTTGAAAGGTGAAAATAAATTCTACGATCGAAACTTGGTACGTTTTACTCAAATTTCTCAAAATCTTTAAAAATCTCAAACTTCTTTTTTTTGAAAAAAATAAAATTTAGAGAAAATCCTACGCTTTAAAAAACCCAGTGGAAAATTCTTTACAAAATGGGGCAATCAAAAAGGTTTCTGGAGATCTCAATTATCGTGCCCACATCTTAAACAGAGCACAATATTTGGTAATAATGAATTTAAAAAATTGGTCAGAATCCGACAATGTTACCAATTTTTTAAAGAAAAACTTAATTTAACAATTTCAGTACTCTAAGAAAAAAGATAAAAGAAATTGATCCGATGAACTAAATTTTTTTATTTTATTTTCACAAGTATTTGTGCTCAGTTTGAGTTATCTAAGAAAGTTATCAGATGAGTTGTTTTTAAAAGCCGAATTAAATAAAAAATTGGCTTAAAAACTAGTAAAAAGGGACCAGGAGCCCCCGTAATTGATATATATTACAGTCAATACCTTAGGTTGTTTTTTTTCGCTCAACCCATTTGCGAATTCGACGGAGAACTAGACAGATAGCGAATTATGGTTTCTGCAGTGAAACCTTGTGAGAAAAATATGCGGTGAAAATTTTTTTGTTCCTAGGTTGATCACTGACGCGGAATCAGTCATCGAAATTGCTCAAAATGACGAAAAAACGCATTTTTTGCGAATTTACCGTTGAACCGGTAATCATGGAGAAAAAGAAAAAATTTTGCAAATTAAACCGCTTCGGATAAAGTTTAGATGCGAAAAGTTTTGTCGCTATCTAGTCTGGTTTCTCAGATTATGATACTCCTCAGATGGGTTGAGCGATAAAAAAGCGACCTTGATAATTTAAAATAAGGATATTTAATTAGGAAAATTGTCGTTAAATAACAGCTATTTAAATATCACAGAATTCGTATTTTCTCACCTTAAGGGTCTCAGTGCATTTTGACAGATTTGCACTTTTTCAATTTTGTTGTCTTGATTTTTTTGGCAGATTGTATACCCAAATTGGTGACGGTTTAATATTCATTTAAAAATGCCAAGTTCATTAAATTCGTGTACTCTATGCACTTGTTTTGGAGAATCGGCGAAAATGAGAGAGTTTTTTTATTTTCTTTACATTTGATAACTTTTATTAATTTTTTCACAAATTGTTTTTTATAGGACTGTAGAGAATTTTTTGAATAATATGATTACTATTGCAGAAAAATATGTTAATAATGAATTTTCGGTTTATATCTTGATTAAAACTCTGTCACGACAGTCCAGAACACTACGGGTCAGAGAATTGTCGGCCAATACGGGAGTTAAAAAGCATAATTCGGTCAATTTTGTAGTCACAAAAGTTGCCTGAATTATGAAACATAACTTTGATGGTATATTGAGAAGAATATTAAAATCCAGTAAAAGTGTTTCATCAAGAGCCATATCCGTATTTGTCAAAAAGCACGAGGCCTTGATCATGTTTACAAATTCGATCCTTATGTCGGCTTAAAGAAATTCTTTAATTCTAAGTTTTCAAAATTACAAAAAATATCCATTATGATGCCCAGTGATATAAAACTCTCCTTTTCTTTCAAAGAATAGGGAAATTATTTAAGTGTTACTTAGGCATCGTGATCGATTTGAATTTCGTGTCATAGCGAATTTCGCTTTAATTTTAAGCTCTTTAGTGCCCTCTTAGAGTGCTTAGAGCTGGATAAGCTAAGCGGCTAAAACCGGTAATTTATTTTGTCAGCTTAGAGAGGTTTTTAATTTAACATACCTGTTGTATTATATAATGAATTAACACAATTTTCACTCAACTACTGGTGCACCACGGAAGTCATTATTCATCCGAAAATACCGCCAAAATTTTTTTGACAAAATTTCACTCTCAAATATACTCCTTGTAATCTATGATTAAATAAAAACACGTTTTTACTCGACTTCCGGTTAAACCGGAAGTCATCATATATCAAAAATTACCGCCAAATTTTTTTTTGACAAAATTTCTTCTCAAATTATAACCTCTTGTTTAATAATTTAATTAAACTTACTTTTCACTCGACTTCGGTTAAACCGGTCGTTCACATAATCGAAATACCGCATTTTTTTCACAAAATTTTACCCTCAAATATTCGGTAATTATATAACTTTTTTGTATTTCTATAATTAAAAAACACACTTTCCTTGACTTCCGGTTAAACCGGAAGGCATCATATTTCAAAACTACGACAAGTTTTTTTTGCGAAAATTTACCACCTCATTATACTTTTTTGTATTATATATTAATGAAACGCAATTTCTACTAGACTTTCGGTCAAACGGAAATCATCTTTCATCGAAAATACCGCCAAATTTTTTGACTTAATTCACCCTCAATATATTATATACCCCCTAGTATTATATAGTTAAATTAAACAATTTTTACTCAAGTTCCGGTTAACGGAAGTCATGATCATCGAAATACGCCAAATTTTTTTGAACTAATTTACCCCTTAAATATGCAGTAAAACTTCTTGAAGAGTTTTTATATTTATGATTATGCAAAGGGGATAGGAGATAGAAGGGATAAAAAGGGGGATAGAGTTAGGGTTAGTTTATCAAATGGAAACCGTTCCGTTTATTTTTTGCGTTCCGCGTTTCTTCATTCCGCGACTTTCGTTCGCGTTCCGTTCCGCGTTCCAAAACGTTCCGTTTTTGGTTAAATTATCTATAAGCTATTTCATTGATATATTTTTTTGAAAGAATATAGGATAATTAACTCGTAGACTCGATTTTAGCCAACTGCGTTGCGCTACACCATTTAATCGATTTTACGACGCTTAATCATTGATGACAAGATCAGTTATAAAAGTTATCGATAAACTTTGAAACATTATGACTTTTTTATGGATTAAATACAATGACAACTTCGGCATTCTCACATTATCATATTTTCGTCATTTGACGCGATCATCTCTTTTTTTGGTCTCATTTGGCAGAAGTACTGGGTGATTCCCCGGCGAAATGTTACAGAAGTTTTTTTAAACGGCATGAATCAATGTACAATAGTTACGTTGGATTGGTTGTAACAACTTGATGAATAATGATTAGGTACACTGGGTTACCTTATCCGTACACCTCAGCTCGGCAAAAGTCGTTCGGATAGAGGTACACGTCATATAGTAGGCGTTTGGCTTATAGCGTTTCATCTCGACCAAAAATCGTACGGATAAGGGTATATCATACGGATAAGGGTAGCGTACGGATAGGGGGTATCGTAGAAACGGGCTTTTTCGGACAACGCCTTTGTATGGTACAACAGCCTTGTCGTACAACGCCCTGTCGGACAACGGCCTTGAAGAAAGGGTCACAAGAAAGGCCGTTGTCCGATAAGGCTTGTACGATAAGGCTTTGTACGAGAAAGGCCGTTGTCCGCAAAAGGCCGTTGTCCGATACCCTCGGATAAGAGTACACCAGTGTACTAAATGTTGGCATTAAGCTAACGGTCGTGAGTTTTGCGTCCAATCATTGACTCTTATTTTTATTAAAAATTATTAATGTATTCAACTGAAGCTTTTTACGTTGTGAGCTAGAAATTAAAGTCGGAAAACATATTAAAATAATAATGAAATAGTTGGTCGGAACTTTTTTGATCATAAAACCTTATTTGCCGCTCCGCGGGCCTCGCGGGGGCTGATAATTGCTTGCCTTGATCCCAATTTACTTGATTTTAGTCAAATATTCTGTAGCTTATGCTGCAAAGTTGTCTTTATATACATCAGACAATACAGATCTCATATGACAAATATGATAATGTCGAATGTCCACAAAGGGTATTCTGTCATATTCACAAAAAGAACATTCTGCGAGCTTATCAACCCTACGCCGCGACATTATACTTTCGTCATTTGGACGGTAATCATGCGCTTTTTTGGTCTCATTTGGCAGAATGTACTGCGGTGATTCCGCGAAATGTTACAAAGTTTTTCAAACGGCAAGATGTGTCAATGATATTATTAATGTCCCTGTTAAATTGCCAACCTCATCTAATTTTTTGAAAATACTATATAACTAACGTTGGCATTGGTTGTAACAACTTGCTGCAATAGATTAAGTATACAGACGTTAGACTGTGTAGCCTGCAGGTCGTGAGTTGCGTGCCATATAACCCTTATTTTATAAATTATTAATGTATTCATAGTATGAATTCATACTGAACTTTTTCAGTTGAGAGCTAGAAAATAAAGTCGGAAAAAAATTAAGTAATAAAAAAAAATTGGCCGAAACTTTTTTGGTTAAAATAATTTTTTGCCTACCGGCGGGCCCGTGCTGGGGCTGATACACATTGTTTGCCTTCAAAAAGATGATAATGCAAAATTTAACAAGGTAGATAAACAAAAGAAGCATTCTGTCGGTTATCTACCCTTGGTACATTTCGCGACAAAATGACTTTTTTTCAAAAACACATTCTCACACAATGACCTTTTTTTTCAAAAAATTAATAATGACCTTTTTTCAAAAAATTTATAATGACCTTTTTTTCAAAATTTAAAATGACTTTTTCTTCAAAATTTATAATGACCTATTTTTTCAAAAAATTTATAATGAACTATTTTTCAAAAAATTTTATAATGACCTTTTTTTCAAAAATTTAAAATGACTTTTTTTCAAAAAATTTATAATGACCTAATTTTCAAAAAATCTATGACCTATTTTCCAAAAAATTTATAATGACCTTTTTTTCAAAAAAATTATAATGACTATTTCCAAAAAAATTTAATGACCTTTTTTCAAAAAAATCATAATGAATATTTTCAAAAAAATTTTAATGACCTTTTTTTTCTCAAAAAATCATCAATGCCTTTTTTCGAAAAAATAATAAATAACTTGTTGTAATTTTATTACACATTTCAGACAGATAAACTTACTAAAATAATTATTTTCATGCTTCGAAAGTAAAGCTGTGATTCTCGTAGTTTTTGCGACATAAAATATATTTTTTAAGTCTTGACTATTTATCTGCGCTGCGCGCTTTTTTAATATATGT
>SCLH01000889.1:491039-512109 GCA_004367855.1 Oikopleura vanhoeffeni
TTAAACAAGAAAAATGGAATAATTTGTAATAATGCGGATTTTAATTTCCTATGGTTGTAAATTTATGACGGAGTATTACAAATGGACCTTGAATTTTAGTTCCAAAACGAAAGCGAAGCGTATCAAATTTACAAAATTTCTTAATTATCTAAATAATAACTACTTAAAACATAAGTCACCACTTTTCTTAACGGTGAAATTTCAATTTTCAAGGAAGAATGACTTGAGTGATTGGTTCCCACAACTTTCGAACATGTTAGTGAGAGTCTTAAACTAGCGACCCAGCGTGGAATTTCGGCTAAATTTTGCGTGGGCGCCTAAGCCATCAAATTTTTTTTGCCTAGGGGTAAATCGACCCCAAAGATTCAAAAATCTGTTTGAAATTGTCCAAAAATGAATCCATAGGCTGTCCTTATGGCTTCCTGAAATTCGAACACATTTGGAGAATATCAAAAGATTAAAACAGAATTCCTCACAAAATCGATTTAGTTATTGTAAGGGTTAGGCGTTTAGTAAATCGACCCCTATTATTAGATTTGTCAAGAGAATCTGGAGAGAAGATTTGAAATGATCATAGGGCTGTCCTTAGGCTCCTGAAATGAGAATATATTTAAAGAACAAGAATTCCTCTAACTCGTTATTAAAGGTAATTGACGCAAAGGAATCAAAAATATAGTCGAACATATTTCAAAAAATTTCATAGGCTTCCTATGCTTCCTTCGAGAGCTGGAATTCGAATTTGTAAAATATATGTCAAAAATAACCAAAAATTACCACAAACTTGGATTTAGGGTAATCACCCCAAAAATAACATTGAAAAAAAACTTCTAAAGATGGTTAAGGCTTGTCCTAGGCTTTGCCGAAATTCGAGAATATTTTGAAAATAAACAAAATTTCCTCACAAAATCGTATTAGGGTAATTTATCCCAAGGAATTCAAAAAATAAAGTCAACAAAATGGGTTAAAAAATGATCATAAGCTGTCCTCAGAAGCTGAAATTTCGAAAATATTTAAAATGAAACAAAATTACTAAACAAACTGTATGAAGGTGAAAAGACACAAGAATCCAAAAATTTAGAACAAAATTTCAAAAATGGTTATAGACGTCTTACACTATCTCGAGAGGCTGAATAACAAAATTTCAAAATAGTTTAAAATAAACAAAAGCTACTTCCAAACCAAGCAATTGTACAGGGTGTAAGATTTTCCCTTCTTGGTTTCCAAACTGGTTTACACTTGATTTCCCTTTTGATTGGTTTGATCTGAGAGAAGACGTAGGTTTGTTCAGATTCAACCCAATCCAAAACGGCGGAAATAAAGTGTAACCAGTTTGGAAAAGAAGGGAAAAACCTTAACACCCGTATAAAGGATACTTAATCCTAAGAAATTGGAAAAAATTTAGTTGTAAATTTTGAAAATGATGAAAGGCTGTCGAACGCTTCCTCGAGAGACCTGATATTCGAAATTTGAAAATAATTAAGAAATAACATAAATTACTCACAAACTTTGTATTTAGGGTGAATTCGACCCAAGAAATTCAAAATTTTTTGTTTTTTGATCGTCAAAACAAGTCTTGCTGTTCTGATAAAATAGTTTTTCCGTGCACATCTTGAGGTTTGTCAAAATACACAAACGATTTCAATAGGAACACGAGAAGGACCGTCTATAGACTATAGTACTACGTATTAGTAAGGACACTTTAAGGAAAAAACGCATTTTGGGTATTTTATGGGTTTTTAGAACCAAATACGTTAATCCCAGATTATGAATCTTTGATCCGGAAATTTTATCGCAATACGCTTTTAGTCTCAGTAAATACTCAAAGTACAATTTTAATTCAGCAATCAGGAAGAAGGACCAATAATTTTAAAAAAAATTTCCCAAAAATGTTTTTGTTGGAAAAATGTACTATCCAGTTCCCTCAGAGTTTTCCCATAAATAAGCTCTGGACACAGAAATGCTTCAATGCGGCACCCTAATCAATATCTTAAATTTCAAAGAAAGATGACGAACTTTTTCAAATTTTGAAAAATAGTTTTATTCTGTTTTTTGGGCGAGAAATAAATCGGCGAAACGCATATTTCGATTTGGTACATTCCCTGTACCTTCTATTTGGTTCACCGAACGTGACTGACTGCAATTTTTCACAAAAATCCAGTACATAAATTATGACTGATTGAAAATTTTTTTCTTATAGTAATGATACTTTTTCGGTGACCGCATTTTTTTTTATGGTTTAAATTTCAATGAAAAACCTTTTTAAAAAGCTGTGCGGCCCTGCATTCGCCGATCTGGCATGAGTTTTACAGGTAGGTATCAATATTTCAATTTTGAAAAAAATGACGAAATTATTCCAAAATTTTTAGAAAAATACTTTGTTTCTGTTTTTTTGGGGCGAGAAATAAATCGAACGCATATTTCGAGTTGGGGATATCTCTCTTACCTTCTATTTGGGTCAACAACGTGACTGACTGTCAATTTTTTCAAAAAATCTAGTACGAAATATTGACTTGATGAAAATTAATTTCTAATAGTAACTGAACTTTTTTCGCTTAAAGACTTTTTTGTATGATTTCAAATTTTATTGAAAATTTATTTAAAAAAACTGTGCGGCCCTGCGCTGCAATATTGGCATGATTTTACAGTAGCGTATCCAAATTCTTGAATTTCGATAAATTTGCAAAAAAAATAACGAAAATGTTTTTCAAAAATAATTTTTTCGGTTTTTTTTGCGAGAAATGTAATCCGGAAAGCGCCATAATTTCGATTGGTTATGCTCTTATTCTTAATTTTTGTCTACGAACGTGACAACTGCAATATTTCAAATTTTCAAAAAATCAAGTTCGAAATATGACTTGATGAAAATTTTTCTGATCAGTAACCTGATACTTTTTTGCTAAAAGCACTTTTTCGTATGGTTTCAAATTTTATAAAAATTGTTTTAAAAAGCTGCTCACCCCTTCGCGCGATATTGGCATGATTCTACTGTGGGTGTTCCGAGTTTGAGTAAAAATATTTGGTGTAGGGGTTAAAATTATCGAATTTTTTTTGACTAATAGATGGCCAAGTAGACCAAAAAACGTACTTATGCAAAATTTCAGCCAATTCCGGCTCCCACGGTGAGTAACGCTAGTCTTAACTCTGTATTTAATACGTATTTATAGGCAGGATTTATAAATAAAGCTGCTGCGTAGAAGGTATTCACACTTTCTATTCTGAACCACAGAGATAAATATCGTATTTTTATTGAATGGAAATAAAGCTAACAAAGACGAAAATCTGATTTTGAAAATCTACAATTCATTTCTCGCTCTTTTGTTAGTACTATTTCGTACCCCCTTAATCCCTTTATATCCGAATTTTTTGTGCAGTTGTTTATCGAAGCAATTTTTAAATTTGCTCGGGTGAAGAGCCCAATGTAAATGAACTATTCGCAAATATTTGCAAACCCAATTTCCAGCCTAAAATAATTATTCCCTAATTTTTTAATTCTATCCTTCAATCTCAATTTTCTGTATATTTTATTATCTGTAATATACCCTTTATCACCTTTTGGTTAGAATGCCGTAGCCACTACTCCTTTTAAACGTGTGATTTTTAACGTTGTGGCTACGCATTCTAACCAAAGGTGATAAAGAGATATTCTTAAAAAATAAAAACCAAAATAATTTCCTATTAATTTTACTTAATAAACATCTGCAATTTATCCCGTTTTGGGGGATAAAACGGGATAGGGATAGGAATGGAAAATCGGCGGGGATGCATCCCTTTTGGAAGCCTGCTCTTATGTTCCAAATTTTTGATTGTCAAACTTTTCTGGTCTAAAATTTGTATTTGATAAAATTTTTCTGTATACTTATCGTCGATAAGTTATCGATCAAAAATACGACATAAAAATAACTGATCAAAATCTGTAGCCGCGAGACTGCACTCAAAGTATTATATTTTTTGACGTTGGCTAAAAACGATATTAATTTTAACACAGTATTTAATATTTTAGCAAAGAATTTAAATTTCAGCTAGCTAACGAGTCGTTAGTAACGACACCAATTTATTCGAAGTCAGAACATAATTTATGTAGATTTTTGAACGCGAGCCAATCATCAAGCGTATTAAATGCTGAGTCAAAAAGTCTTAGGTAATGTGTCACATACTGTTGTTTGAATTTAAGTTTATCTATATAATTTCACTTTTGCTTCACTCTCCCGTCGATGCTAAAATAAACAGCGAAACATGTTGAATATAATTTCAGCCAAGAATTCAAATGGACGTATATCTGTGCAAAAGTGGTAATAAAAATTCCTCTTCATAATATTTTTGAATTCCCATTCATTTTGAGACCACAACGCTCCAATTTTAAGTTCGTTATCATGAAAACATATCCGACTTTAAATCATACCGGAAAATGAGAACTTAGCAGAATTAAAAATGGAATTTGAAAGTTTTTTTTTGGGAAATCATGATTATTCACACCCTAAACCTCGTTTCGAAAGGTTTCCAGCAGATGTTGAACATTTTTTTTACAAATTACTAACATTATGAATGTAGTACTATGAAATAGTACATGTAACTCGTTGCGTTGCCTTAAGAAATATTCTCTTCAATTTAATGATAAAAAAACGAACTTTAGGGGACCACTATGCAACGCTATGAGTTAACGGAAAGATGATATTTGTAATGTTTGACTTGAAGGGTGTCACAGGTTTTTAGCCATTGGAATTCTACGATATTTATGGAAAAATGAAAAAAAGTACAATTTGTTCAGACTTTTTCAGCGACCAAGAAAAATTTTTCGAAAATTTTCAAAAAAAGATATTTCTCGTAGAGGCGCACACATTTCATTAAAAAAGTGGAAAAAAAAAGAATTGGGACGAAGTCCATATCCCTCAAGCAAATGTGAGAATTTTTGAAGTCATTTTTAGCTATTTTTATATTCTTTATAGACGTATCTTTAAGAATATACCATCAATCGTCAAACATTAAATAATATTAGGTATCACTGGCAGTGATTCACTGCAACGAGACGAAAAGTTTAAGCATAAAATCGTCAATTTTCAAAAACATTTCGAATTTTTCAAAATCCTGGCTTTTAATTGGTCGAATATGATTTTTTGATATATTGACTCAGAACTGTTTAATGTTAGTACAAATTGTTCGTTAAGTTTAACTGATACTAAATAGTCAGTAAATTATAAAAATTCAGTCTTCCCTAAATCGTACAAAATATCGGCACTAGTTGGCGAGTTGTACCGTTGTAACAATACGACGACAACTACTGTAGCTAGGGACACCGCTTCAAAATACAAAATTAATTTTTATGAAAAACCGTTTTCCAGAAAAATTAATTGATCTAAAAATCCCTGATCTAAAATTAAAAAATTTCAGACCATCTGATGCGAAATCTAAACGTCAGGAAGAGTTTGATAATCCTGATTTCGATCACCATACACTCTCTCTCTACCGTTTTCTAGCGCCAGATGCAGTTCTATAGCATCACAAATTTATAAAATTTTGAAAAACATCACTTCATTTTTTAAACTTCACATAGTTTTCACAACCTCAAAATTGGCTAGTCTCATACTTCCTCGCCTAAAACCCAAAAAAGACTATTTTAATAACAACAATGTGATTTATTAATTCGATTGTGAATGTGATTCGAGCTATATAGGAGAAACAAAACGACTCTTACATGCTCGAATCCTAGAACATCGAACTAAAAAATTATCTCACGTTTTCAAACATATTTCTGCTTGTGAAAAATATAAAAATACACTTTATGATCAATTTAATGTTGATCCAGACAACTTACCACCCAAAAATAAATTTGCTGAAATGGGTCGTGCATTTATACACGACCATTTCAAAATCTTAGAAACAAACTTAACAAACCCTTACCACAGAAAGTTGTATGAGGGTTTGCTAATCACACTTCACCAGCCAGACATTAACAAACAAGTCAAACATCAAAAAATGACTTTTATTTGTAAGTGTNGGCAAAAAAAAATTGATGCTTAGCGCCCACGCAAAATTTAGCCGAAATTCCACGCTGGGTACGCTAGTTAAGACTCTCACTAACATTGTTCGAAAGTTGTGGGAACCAATCACCAAGTCATTCTTCTTGAAAATTGGAAATTTCACGTAAGAAAAAGTGGTGACTTTGTTTTAAGTAGTTATTATTTAGATAATTAAGAAATTTTGTAAATTTGATACGCTCGCTTTCGTTTGGAACTAAAAATTCAAGGTCATTTGTAATACTCGTCATAAAATTTACAACCATAGAAAATTAAAATCCGCATTATTACAAAATTATCCATTTTCTTGTTAAAATTGCTCTTCAAATGAAAAAGACAAGTTATAATTTTGGTACTAGGGAAAATTTTTTTTATACTCGAAATAACGGCAGATTCATTGTCAATATGAATACGTGCTGGACTTTAATTTTGAGCTGTTATGTCGAAAAAAATCTCTTTAATTTCGTCTAAATAAGGTTAATTAGTTAATTTTTTGTCACTTTCACAAATTTGGAATATCAGATTCATTTTGAAAAGTTGATTTTTGAATAAAAGTAGAACCATAATTCCTTAATTTTTTTTAGGAATCAAAGTCTAATTATTAAACTGAACTTTGTGTCAAACTTGTCATAACAGCGTATTTTTGATCTAAAATATACGTCATGACGCGCCAAGAGAAAATGTCAGTGAAGCTCGAAGGACAGACTTTATCAAAGTGTTTAAGGGGGTGGTCGTCGATAAAACGCTGAAAATTAGGGTTTGCAATGGCCAATTGCCGGAGTAGACTACTCCGAGTAGTACACATTTTTCGACCAAAAATAACTTTTTCTAATAAATTTAAACAATAATCTTGCATACTAAAAAATTTAAGGTGACTTTTGACTCGTCAAATCAGAAACGAGTTTACAAAACTGACGGAATTATTCTTTGAAAATGTATCTCCTCCCTGAGTTTTCAAGGTATAACAAATTTATGACTCAAATTGACCGTACAGAACGTGAGCAGATCACCAGGTGATCATCACCTTGAAGAGTTTTTGAAAAAATTCATGGATTTGGCTTCAGCATTATCAAAAAAACGTATTTTGACCCTATTTAAGGGGTCTCAATCAAAATGTATCTTCTCCCTGGATTCAAATGTCCACATTCGAAGCCCATACTTTTCAGAATGTTTTAATTTCATAGTAAAAGCTTGAAATCTAGACAATTTGATCGAAATTTATTTTAAAAAATCTTATGCTTCTAAAGATCAATGTCTGAGAAATTTGACTGAAAATAAAGAATTTCCGTTGTGAATCAGGACTCGTGATTTTGACCATCTAGAATTAAATTTCGAAAAAACAAAAACCTTTTAAATTAATTTCAAAACCGGTGATTTTGACAGTTTTTGCCGTTTCAAATTGCTTATCAAGTGTCTTATCAAAATAACGCAATTTGCGTTACGCAAAGTGTTTAACCCCAAGCAAAATTTTCAAATTTAATTTTTTAATTATTTTTGAAAACAATCCCCTTAAATGTCAGTTTTGATACAAAACCCGTCTACATCATAAAATTCAAATTACGATAGTAAAAATACTAGTTAAAATACTAGTTATCGAAATGTTGTATTTTGATGTAAAAATGTTGAAAATTTTTACAGTATTTGCATAGGATTACTTTTTGGAAAGTGAATTCATAAACACTAAGCGGTTTTTTGAACAACAAATAAACCACATGAACAAAATATAATTTTATTTATTTAGGGTTGACGTTCTAATCTCCTTTTCTGTTAAAAATTGTTAAATGTTGCTGGGTGTCAATTTGGGGGGTTTGAGGGTACTCTCCCAATTTGGGGCGGTGTGGGGGGTATCCGAAGCCCATATCGAACACACTTAGGGGGGTTTCCCCCCCATATAGTCGTGTCCACATATATGGATGTAAAAATATTGAAAATTTTTACAGTATTTGCATGTAGGATTACTATTTATTTAGGGTTGACGTTATAATCTCCTTTTCTGTTAAAAATTGTAAAATGTTGCTGGGTGTCAACGAAGGAATTATTCTGATTTCAAAACTTTGGATTAGAATCGACTATTTTGAAGCCACAAGTTATTCCGAGTCGTTTTATCCCCTGTCTGACCTCTAGGAGAGTAAATCGCAATTTATCAAAATGCAAAAAATCACAAAAACAATAAGAGGGTACCCATCGCTTATTTATCTCATAAATAAAATGTATTCACGAAAGTACAAGAATTCGCGACAAAAATTGATAACAAAATTTCACAGCGGGAAACTGGAAATAATAAATGATCTTATTGCGTTTCCGACCCTGATTAAATAACTCTTACTGACAATTTTTTTGTTAAATTATATGATATAATATATCCCTTTATCACTTTTTGGTTAGAATGCGTAGCCACTACTCTTTTTAACGTGTTATTTTAACGTTGTGGCTACGCATTCTAACCAAAAAGTGATAAAGGGATATATAATTTACATCCTTTTAACGGATTTATAGTGATTTAGGATGGTTTCCTACTTAAATAACGTACTAAACTAGTAGGGAACGATCTTAAATCACTATAAATCCGTTAAAGGGATATTAGTCTGCAGCAGAAAACAGAGAAAATTTATTCATACAAAATTTTGCTTTTTTATTTTACCAACTAATTTCTGAAAAATTGTCTTTATTTTTGAAAAAAATAGTGCACTCCGCTTTTATGCACTCCCTATCCCTTATTTACACTTTTGTAAATATCCCGGCCCTGATTAGGAAACGTAGTGTGTTCTTGACCCTTGGACGTTCAAAACCTCATTTGAGGTTTTGAAAAGTTTAAAACGTCTCAAAAGGGGGAGGAGACATTAGCGCTTCTAGAAAATAAAATTAGGCAAACATTTATAGAGTTTGCTCCAGAAGTTTGAAAATCAAACTTAAAATAATTTGCGATGATCCCCGTTGCATTTTTTGTCGTACTTTTTTGGCCAATTCATTCCAGAAAAACCTTTGATCGCTAATCCTTTAATCTTGTCAAACTGCAGAAATTTTCTGAGGAGATCAGTTTTTAGGAAAGTTTTTGGAGAATCTGACATTCAAATAATAATAACATAACTGTTGCTCGAACTCTTGTTTTTTTTCGCGAGTGATTTCTGAAAAAACAGAGAAATTGGAAAAATTCAAGACTTTGAGAAAAAGGCTAAAAACGTCATTTTCGTTACTTATTAACGTACCCTTGAAAAGTTTATTTTAGTAATCTGATTAATTATTCTAAAATTTTTGGCTTTCTGCTTATATAAAAATTTAAAATGAGGTAAATCCCATGCTTATCACCCACATATAAGCGCTCAAAGTTGAACCTCAAATGAGGTTTTTGTTGCCTCCACTGAAGTCTTTTTTTTGAACGTCCAAGGCTTACAGTAGTAGGCGGGATATTATTACAAAGTGTGAATAGGGAATATCCTTTTCCGAACGGAACTCCATCTCAAAAACGCTTACTAGCTCTATAGCGCGTGTTCGAATCCCACTTGATGCTTGTCTAAGTGATTTTCTTAGTGACTTGCTTGGTTGATTACACATCGATAAAATTTAGCGGTTTCCATTATCAAGGCCCTTGCCTATATATTCAAGATAATCACTAAGGAAACATGAGTGGGATTCGAACACGCGCTATAAAGATAGTAAGCGTTTTTAAGATGGAGTTCCGTTCGGAAAAGGATATCACTCGACGCGATTGCAAACATGATCTGATTCAGATCCGTTTTTTCTTTTTGTAGTCGGGTATCATCCGATTGAGTTCTCACATAGCTCAAAATGACCACGAATATTAAAAATAAGTGAACAAATATTTTTCGGACCATTTTATTCATATTTTTTTTCAAAAAAAATCGTGATGCCTTTTAAGTTTTTGTAAAAAAAAGTGGAAAATGGTTTTTTTGAGCCCTTTTTTCGATTTTTCGCTGAATAATGTCTGGCCATTTTGAATTATTTAAGAACTCAATTTGATGAGTCGTTTCATGCATTTTGACAGATTTGCAGTTTTTCCTTTTTTTCTCTTGACGGTAAACTTTTTGCCACTTCAAAATTTTCGGATAAAAAACTTTTGAACGAAAAAACGCGCGTTTGCTATCGAAGGTGTCTAAATTATAGTAAAATTTATTTTTTATTAATAAGTAGCCGTTAAAAACGGTTTCTACCACCAGTTCAAATTTAATTAATTTCTTTTTATACGAATTCTACGTCAAAATCGAAAATTTAAATTTTTGAAAAAAGACAAAAAAATCCAAAATTTTCTTAAAAGCAATAATTCGAAAATTCTGTATTTACAAATGTTGCCTGGATTATGAAACATTACTTTGATGGTATATTGAGAAAAATATATAAACTCAATAAAAAGTGTTTCATCAAAAGCCCATATCCGTATCTGTCAAAATGCACTGACCTCCTTAACATTATATCAAAAAATATTTCAAGAAACTTACAAAAAAACCTTAATTCCACCGACGGGAAGACCCTTTAAATTCGTAGTTTTGAACCGTCTCATGATTTTAGTGTACACCGCCCTCTGTAAGGAATGTGGGTCCTTAATAAGTACAAATTACGATTTCCTGGCCACCAGATGGAAACGGAAAGTATTTAAAATATGTTTTCATCTGAAGTGATTCATAAACCAAGTTTTTTTGTGATTTGAATTAAGCTTTGAAAAAAGGCCATATTATTTCATTTCACAAAGAGCTTACAAAAAATTAAATTTATAAAAAAGAAAGAACCATTTTTAATCAATAGAGAAATACCGTTTTATTATGGTAAAGTCTCTGTTTTATGTTCTTTTCTATTTTTGCACTTGTGTGCCTGTGAATAAAAGATATATGACACCAGATAAACTTATTTTGCACCAGATTGACACCAAATCAGATGACCCCATTTCAAATATGCTAAAATGGTTAATGATAAAGGGGGACCCAGTGTGGGGGGACCTAAAAACTATGGGGATCATGACTGTGCCAGGGGAAGAAAATGACCAAAATTCAGAGAATGAAAATGATGATAATGCAATAAATGCACTTCAAGGGGCAGCCTCAGAACAGTTTATCGACAGTATAAAGGTAAAGTTGCAATAAAAAAAATTAAGCGGGTATAGGTAGGGTTCGAACCGGGGAAATTATGGACTTTTAAACGAATAAATTTAACTAAAATCAAAATTATTATGTGAAATTTAAAAAAATAAAAAACATACGTACATGTATAAAGCGGCTCTATGAGATCTTAAACTCGTTCAAAACTAACTTATTTAATCGTAACAATGAGATCATTTCGGACCAGAACGGAGAAAAAAAATGTATGGGCCAAATGTTTTATTTTTTATGTACTTGTCTCGATATAATTATAGCAAACCAGGGCTTTGAGAATATTATTGAGATTTGGTAGTTTGTTGAAAAAAATTGCCTGAAAAATTTTCCTAACTTTTTTGTATGCATACACTCTTAGACACGTAAGCGACACAAGGAGATCTTAATCAAAAATGAAAACAAATCTATGTACGTTATATTTTGAAGTTAGTTTTTTTGTACATCAGTCGTCGGAAATCTATCTACTTGTAAATTATATTTTGAAAGTCGACTTTCTTCTGCCAGAAATGGCACAGAAAGACCTTTTTTGAATGCCCATGAGAAAAATTTTTGTAAAAAATGTGCTTCTTATAAATTTGAGGTCTTATTAAGTTTTTTAAGAAAATGGCGCATTTAAAATAGTAGATTTGAAGTAGTAGATTCCGTCAAAATCAAGCTCTTAAAACCAGAATAATTTTTTTAAATTAACTCGTAGACTCGATTTTAGCCAACTAGTTGCCGCAACCAATTTAATCGGATTTTACGACGCTTAATCATTAATGACAGGATCAGTTATAAAGTTATCGATAAACTTTGAAACAAAATGACGTTTGTGCGTTTTTTTAAAATTTTTACTGTATTACACAGTACTTATTTTTTGCAAAAATTGTTTTAAATCACAAAAATTAAACCTTTCATCGTGATTAGAAAAAATTCTAAGACATTTTTTACCATTAACATCATAGCCCGAAAATGATCACGTGACCGTATATTTTTAGGAATAAGGTTGGTAAAAGTAGTACTGTTTTTTTTCAAAAATTGCTTAAATCAATTTTTGAAAGAAGTGAAGTGGTTCTTAAAAGTTTTAAAGACTTTTTTCCCATAACCCAAAGTACAAAGCGATCACGTGTCCTTCAAATTAGGGAAATAAGGTTTTGGGTGAAAGTAAACAAATAGTGATCAAATTACGCCGAAAAAATTACGCCGTTTTGAACATAATAATATTTTCCAAACACGTTCAAGTGATCTTATTTTGGAGAAATAAGGATTTATTTATGACATATTTTAAACCTCATTTTGGATTATTTCGTCACGTGATTTCATTCAGACTTTCATCGTATGAAGAAAAGTCTTAAAAACGTTTGGAAGTTGACCCTGGAATTTTTTTGAACGTAATTTGAGTACTTTTTCAAATTACTGTATATTGTGTACTATATATTTTTTTTCAAAGTACTCAAATCATGCGGAAGACCCCTAAAATAATCGTACGATTTCTAAGACTTTAAATTGCATTACAGTATGGCCTCCGGTTTAAATAGCCGCATTTCTAAAAGTCAACACTTGAAAAAAAATGATTACATGAGACGCCTACGCATGAAAGAGTATCACATATTCACAAGCAAAATATACTTTCACAATAAAATTTAAGAGACATTTTAACTAGAGAATTTTGTAGAAAAACATATAATAAGTATGTTTTACAGACCGATAGAAATCATTAAGAAGTTTATATGAGGTAATTGCAAAATATAAATTAAGGTTTAATTTCATCTCATTATTGCACTTGAGTGAAAACCAAAGGTAAATTTTTGCAAACTTTCTTTTCTTAATCCTTATTAAATGCCTTTTAATGTTCGTTTAAATTTTGTTTTTTGTTTTTTTAATTGTATAGAAATTGGCTGAATATTATTTTAAGCTATTGAAAAATGTAATGTTGATAATGAAACTTTGCTAATATGGCCGATTTAAAAGTTGAGGCAACTAGTTGGCTAAATCGAGTCTGGTTAGCAGATTCATGTCTAAAGTCTACGAGTAAGACAAAAAAATCGAGCTTCAAGAAACGGAAAAAAATTATTATTAGAATTTTAATTCAAAATTCTTTCAAAAAATCGGACCACTTTTAATCCCATGTTTAATTTTAATTTTCTATTTTCTTAATGCCGAAAATTCGATTGATTGTTTCAAGTTTGAACATTTGTTTTTAACAAATAGCTTTTTGGGTCTTAGTGTGACCGAGTTATTTGACATAAGGCGGCAGCAATAGTTATTCATTATCTATCTTTCACTTTAGCTTGCCGGCGGCGCATTCAGAAATCTATACAAAATTTGACATTTTTCGAAGATTCATAATTTGAATTTCATATCACCACTAACAAACTTAACGTTTAATTTCAGAGAGCTCAAACAAAGTTCAAATTCTCTCGTGAGCAGGAAAAAGAAAGTTTCTCTGAGGAAAAGTCTGGTACCACACGAATTTTATTTATCACTGATAAAAACGAGGATGAATCCGAAAAAGAAATCACCGATAATCTTGAAAGTGGCGAACTTGCGCGAACCAAGAGAATTGCGGGATACTTCTCTGGCGAAAATCGAATAGTTTCAATGAAAAGGCGAAACAATAAAGATAAGCGATATTCGAGATATGTCTGCATGCTTTATAAAAATATGTTTAACTTCTGCGTTTCCTAATTCACAGCAAAATTCTTCAAGAATACAAATGTACAAATTCCAGAACTAAGGGCGTGCGATGTAAAAAATCTGTAAATCAGACCGTTTTTGCATTCGACAGCCAAATAAAATTTACATAGAAAAAATATCTTATCGTTTTATTTTGAGAGTCGCTAATAGCAACTTGCTACACCAAAGAGTATAGGGTGGGACATACGATTTAGTTTTATTCCATATCCTTTCACTAACGGAACTCCATCTCAAAAATGTTTACTATCTCTATAGCGCGTGTTCGAATCCCATTGATGGTGTCTTAGTGATTCTCTCGAGTTTAATTATAAACAAGAGTGCTTGATATTGGGACCGCTAAAGTTAATCGGTGTGTAATCAAGCAATCACTAAGACAACATTAGTGGGATTCGAACTTGCGCTAGAGATAGTAAACGTTGGTAAAAGGATATTCTCAACTTTTTTCTCCTACTGAAAAGATGCGCATGCAAATTTAAAAAAAAAGTAGCGGACAAGTATCCTAATCAAGTTTGAATTTTTTTTTGTTCTGATTTCAAAATTAATTTCGCCGAAGAAAAAAATCCACAAAAGAAGTCATTCGCTTTAGGAAACGTAATTTAAAAAAAATCGTTTCCGTAAGAGAACAATAGTTTCCAGAATGAAGTGTATTTCTATATCCTGTTTAGAGTGCAAAAACACAAAAATGGGAGAGATGTCAGTGTAACGTAGGATAGGGATGTTAAGCGACGGGTGAGTGTACGGCTGCCTGTCGGCCAATCAGGGACGCTTATTTCTCAGTCTAGTACATTCTAACAATTATAGTGTTTTTTCACTCTGAACAGGATATGATTATAGGAGGCAGGGTTAGTGCGGTGAGATAAAAAATACTATTGTACGGTGCTTATTGAATATATGGAATTTACTGTTCAAAAAACGGGTACGTGAAAATTTTGAAACTGTTTAAATACACTTTTTCACTAGTGTAAGCATAGGCGCTTATCATAATGCTGCGTGAGTACCCTGCGAGTTAACCAAAACCATTAAATATGGTATTTTATATTTAAAGGGCCATGTAAAATAGAGGCAAATCTCTAATACTAAAAGTAAAAATATCTTTTAAATAACATCAACCTTTATTTCCTCCTGGTAACATACATAATGAAAAGTTATGTTCTCAGGGGGAACTGGTTGATGATCAGTGTCGATGACGGAAGATTGTTTTTAACAACAATCTTCTGTCATAGAACAACCTCACATGAGAATGTCTTTGACAGCAGACATTCACAGTCACCCCCTTCTTGAAGCACAATACATAGAAAAATAAGCAGAAAAATTGATTGTACAGTTAAAAATTTTAATTTGAGCATGTTTTCCGATAATTGAAAAATCATGATCTCCTTCTGATACTGCACCAAACCTTAAAACAAACCCAAATGAGATATTTTCTCTGTTGTCACCCTCCCATAAAAATATTGAAATAAGAAAAATTTGATAAAATGTATAAATTACAGTGTGACAAAAGCTTTATNTCCCTTAACTGAAATCCATATGTTCGTGCTGTTTCTAGTATTTCATTGAGGCGACGCTGAAAACCCTGTTTTTTGGCCTTAAAATGCGACCAGTACTCCCTTAACGACAATTTTCCGACACTATTTCTTTGAAAATGCAGTTCGATTGTAAAAATGGGCGCTATATGTTTATTAACTTTGTTAACAAATTAACATGGCTAGTAAAAGCTTATCCTTATCGTTATTTACATATTTCAATTTGAAATTATACTTTCGGGTCGATAAAGTTAAAAGCTGTTTAATAGCCCTGTCAATTTGTTTGAAAAGTAAAAAAACGTATAAAGCCCATTTTTAGCCATACATTATTTATGGAGATAATTTCCAATGTTTCTAAAGCTTTTGCACTCTTGTATTTTTGTTCTAACTAAATTTCATAATTTTCGAAACAGACAAAATCTGACAAACCTTTTTTTAAATTACCTCGATTTTGATTGCTTTAATGTGGTTTTTTGTACGTGGTCGTCGCAGCATGATTTTTAATATTCATTTATGTCACAACAAACTTTCAATAAAGTTTTACCACACTCATCGTGGAAGTCGTTTTGATTAGTGCGTAGGTTTAGGTTATTTGATACGAAAAAAAGAGAGAAAGTTCACCGCTCGAAACAGCTCCCTTCATTAGTATCAGATGTTTATTAAAAAAATAAAAAAACCAGTCAATTGTTTCCAGATTAAATCAATATACGCCGTAGTCGCAATCTTTATTTTAAGAAATTTTATAGCCCCTCATTGACGACACTTTTCCAAAACTCATCCTTTGAAAAGGATGTTCACATTTTATAGTATAATTTATACTATAAATAATGTAACATTATCAATGTATGGGTAATTGTGACAATGGGTTTTATACGTTTTCTCCACTCTTTAAACAAATTCACAATTGTTTTTAATTTTATAGGAGTAATTTACTTCAAATAATCCTCTCTTGGTCAAAAATATTATCAAAAGCTTTTTTTATGTCCTTGTTAATTTAGCCTTCCAAACCAGGGGTCGACATAACGTGATAGGATCGGATCGAACTTGATCGGATCGGATCGCCTTTTTTTATCCGATCAGATCAGGTTTTTGTCAGCCTCCGATCCGATCAAGTTCGATCCGATCAGGTTTATGAAAAATGCGATCCGATCAAGTTTGATCCGATCAGGTGTTTGAAAAATGCGATCCGATCAAGTTCGATCCGATCAGGTTTTCAAAATTTGCGATCCGATCAAGTTCGATCCGATCAGGTTTTTCAAAAGTTATGCCGACCCCTGCTCCAAACCTCATTTGAGGCAATAAAATATTCACTTTAAAAAATTGATGGATAAAAATACTTGACAGACCTGTTATGAAAATTCTGCATAGAGTTTACCACTTTAAATTCTAAATATCAACTGAAACATTTTATGACCGCTCAGACGTTAATTCATCTTACTTTTTTGCTAATGTCTGTGAAAATAAGTTTATATCGGTAAACCTTTAATAATATTGAATTGCAGAAATTTTCAGGAAAATTGATTGTTCAGGAAAATCTTCTAGGTATTCATAACTTTGAACGCAGTTTCTCTGCTTTACTTTTTTTCGACAGTATTTATTCTGAAAAAATTAAGCGCTTTTCTATCAATTTTGTCGAAATGCCTTTAATTTAGTAAATACAGCAAACAAGACTGTCACCTCCGGATTTCGTTGAGAAAAAAAAGTTGAAAATTAGCAATTTTTTGTGTGCATCATGTTCAGTAGTGAATTCTAAGAAAAAAATTAGCTTACAACTTTGAAATCGGTTATTGGCAAAACCAGAATTCAAAAATATTTTGTTCGAATTCCGTGCAAAAAATGATCACGAATGGTATCCTCGGATTTTTGTTACCCTTATTATGTGCTATACAGCTACACTCTACAGCAAACAAACAAAAAATACTCTGCGACAGATTCAGGAATCAAAGGTTTCGCCGCCAATTGCAATCATACAGTATGGTTACTAGAGTTTCCAAAGGTTTGGCAATTCTTAATTCTGTCTTCTGACTAATTCAAAAATTTGAGAAATGGGCAAAATCTGACACTTTTCTAAAACCGGTAAATTATTACGGGGTCAATTTTTTTATGCGAATGTTTACTTTTAAGTTGTTAGGGCGCACTGCGGTCAACTTCATACAGACCGAGGGGCGTCTTCGTAATCATACCGGAAATATTCATGTCATGCTTTGCAATCCTGGCATAATAACATTAACTTGACTTTTACCAACATTTCGCCTTATAGAAGTTTTTCGGAACCGAAAATTGTACCTTGGTACTTTTTTGTCATGTTTCACTTTTCGAAACGTTAGCCAATACCGTGACATTGATAGGTCACTGTTTTAAAGCCCTTACATAATCGTATACGATTGCAGGAAAGTATGTAACTTTGAACTTCAAATTTAAAGATTGAAGTTTCAAGATGTTTGTTACCAAAACCGTTGATTTTATTTTTATACTGAATTTCCGACTGAAATATTAAGTAATGTAAGTATAAATTTTTAAGAATAAATATTCATGTTGCCGTCCAACAATTTGGATTTTTTGAAAAGGTTTATGACTACAGTCGGACTTGTTAAATAGAGGCAAATCTCTTATACTAAAAGTAAAAATATCTTTTAAATAACATCAACCTTTATTTCCTCATGGTAACATACATAATGAAAAGTTATGTTCTCAGGGGCAACTGGTCGATAATCAGTGTCGATGACGGAAGATTGTTTTTAACAACAATCTTCTGTCATAGAACAACCTCACATGAGAATGTCTTTGACAGCAGACATTGACAGTCACCCCCTTCTTGAAGCACAATACATAGAAAAATAAGCAGAAAAATTGATTGTACAGTTTAACATTTAAATTTGAGCATGTTTTCCGATAATTGAAAAATCATGATCTCCTTCTGATACTGCACCCAACCTTAAAACAAACCCAAATGAGGTATTTTCTCCATTGTCACCCTCCCATAAAAAAATTGAAATAAGAAAAATTTGATAAAATGTATAAATTACAGTGTGACAAAAGCTTTATGTTTTTTTTTGGTTTCTCTTCATGAATCACAGTCTTTCTGCTCGAAACTGCAACCAACTGTCAAACAAACCTCAATTTATTGTCATCCTCCCTTAAAAAATAATGACATCAGAAAAACTTGAAACAAAAGAAAGAATTTATTTTCTTTATCTCCCTTAGAAATATTAACAACCAAAAACTTTACGAAAAAACTAAAAATTACGAAAAAACGTTCCTAACATCGAAATTTCATCTTAATTAATGAAAACAAATCACCGTTATTATTAACAAGGAATTGTTCAAAAAAATAAATTTCCTAAAATTGGAAGAAAATGCCTTAAAAATTAATTGACAATTTTTACATTTACACACAAAATGCATAAAAATGAACCTCCTTTTTTAATTTTAAAAAATGTCCGAGAATTTAAACTCATTTTAATTTAAAATTTTTTTTTAAAACAACTTGAAACAAACAACCAATAAAATGTACAATATAATATGTCAAAAAAATGAATTGTCTGTAAAATTCGGACTAAAAACTTGAAGAATGACACTCTTTGAATGACCTGAGAAATTTTCTTGAATCAACTGAGTTTCAAATTTCCTTCAAAAATATTTACAACAAGAAATCATCATCCAAACTTGAATATTTTTGTTGGCATGCTCTGGATCTTATGATTTCAAGTAACATATTTGAATGTTCAAAAATTACAATAATTGAAAACCACAACCTTTAATTTATCCAACTCGAAAATGTTCGTAATAATAATAATTTCTAAAAAATTTTTAAAAAACATAAAACGACCAACCGTAAAACCTTGTGGAAACACAACCCTTCTTATTAAAAGAATGGCCATGTTATTCCTCTCCATTATTCAAAATGGTCAAAAACCAAAAAAAAATTAAATAATTTTAACATGATAGTAAACAACCTAAAAAGAGCCGTTTTTCCTTCGTTATTAATGACATTATAGTACCTTGTCCCAACAAAAATTGTTTTATTCTGTCATCATTTGTGAATGGTCAGAAAAACAACCCTGAAATATGTGACTCATAATTTTTTAACTTGTTAGTTCAAACAAAAATGATTTCAAAAATGAAATTCATCATGAATTTATTTCTTTCATATATCCTCAAAGTGCGTTGTCCTCATTTTTTTCAAAGTGCCGTCAATTCCTTAAAAATACCTCCAATAGCCGACAAATTAGTAATATAAATATTTTCGTGCATGCAAATATTACATAAAAACATAATTTATTTAATAAATAAATTATCACCCGCATCTGGACGTCACGGATGGGTTTTGTCCCGTGACTATCTTATTTTTTCTTTTTCGTCAACGTTCTAACATCTGACCGCGGCCCTATAAAAACGAATAAATTCGGTCAACGTTGAACCCTGATTTCTTCAAATATATTCCAATTTTTTTGAAACACCTAAGACACTTTTTGAAAAAAAAATGATCTATCTAATATGTTATGAAATCGTTTATCATGTTTCGATTTATCACATTAAACCGATCTTGAAATTAGCCATTATATCATCAAGTTCAGAATATATTATATGAACTTGGTAAAATACACGGAACTATACTTTATGCATTTTCATTAGACAAAGTTTTTTTTCATTTACTTTTCGTTTTCAAATAATGTTTAAAATACTAAATTAATATTTCTACAGCAAACGCCATCTTAAGGGGGTAACCGACGGAGGTTGTATCTCGAGACTCAGAAGTGATAGGAAGCTAATTTTAGTTGCATTGTCATTTTCGTGGCTGGTTTGCTTCCAAAATTATATAAAAAAAAATTTCGATGTCAAAAAATTTCCAAAATTTTCTATATTTTTAAAGTTTTATTTTCCTTAACTGTATCTTTTGAAGTAATAACTCTTTTGCTCTAATTTTTGTTGCATTAGATTACTGTGAATTAGATCTTGAACATGACAATAAAAAATTTCAAAATTTCAGAAAAAAATTATTCCAAATATTTTCTTAGATCCAGAAATTTGGGGTAACCGACGGAGGCTGTTTCTCGAGACTCAGAAGTGATAAAAAGCTGATTTTAGCTGCATTCTTATTTTTATTAACGGTTTGCTTATAAAAACCTAAAAAAAGATGAATTTCGATAAAAAAATCTTCCGAATTTTGCATAATTATGGAATTTTTTTTAAATATTTTTTTCAGGTAATTAACTTTTTCTCGTGATCTAGACATTGAATCTGACTATTTTTACAATTTATTTTAGTTGTGCAACTTACTGCCAAAAATGTATTAAAAATTATGATTTTTACTCAAAAAAAGTTTTGGAATTTTTCTTCAAAACCCTATTTTTGACGAATTTGAGAGTAAATAAACTTTGAATGCATCTAAAAGCCTAATTATGATGAAAATTGAAAAAAACTCGACGCACNGCTCCTAAAACACATAATATAGTTTTTTTTCGTCAACGTTCTAAAATCTGACCGCGGCCCTACAAAAACAAATAAATTCGGTCAACGTTGAACCTTGATTTCTTCAAATATATTCCATTTTTTGAAACACCAAAGACACTTTTTGCCTTGGTTCTTGAAATTTAATTCAAGTAAAAATTAGTTTAGTTGCTGCAACAAAAAAATTAAAAGATGATCTATTTAATTTGTTATGAAATAGTTTATCCTGTTTCGATTTATCGCATTAAACCGATCTTGAAATTAGCCATTATATAATCAATTTCAGAATATATTATATGAACTTTGT
>SCLH01000889.1:512193-535659 GCA_004367855.1 Oikopleura vanhoeffeni
TACTAAATTAATATTTCTACAGCAAACGCCATCTTAAGATAATCTGTACTGTAAAGTTTATGGGATGACCTTCAAACTTGGTTTGATAGAACATATCTGCCCAAAGAATTAAAACTTAAAAATTGTCGATTTTTTCATTGAACACCCTATGTCTGACTATGTGAACGCAATTTGTCCCGAAGTCTTATCATTAAATTACTCAAAAATAAATCGAAGTCAATTAAGTTGTGAGCGTTGATATAATCATATTAGGCATATTTACCTTTATGCCAAATTTCTTTGAAAATTACAGGGTCGTGCCCTTTTTTATACTGGCATTAATTCTGTAATAAAAACCATCATTCCAAAAAGAAAAAAGTTTTGAATTTGGTTTAAAAATAAATTGGCGTCACCATAACTCTAAATGTAACAAATATTTAGAAATTGTCCTAATTTATAAAAAATTTACTGGCAGAATAAAACAATACTGGTCTCGGTTTTTACAAATAGTTTTAAGTGCTCGAAACGTTTCTGTTTTATAAATAACTAGCATGAACTTCAATTCATTCTAACCAATAAAAATATCCCTGAGTAGACGAGGTACAAATCTATATAATATTTTTTTATTTATAATGTTCAATACATAATTGTAACATCCCCCATTAAATTCAAATATCAGATGGAATACATTTTTTATGAATATGTAAGTTTAATTTCATCCAACCTAAAAGCAACAATATTACGAGCCTAAAGTCAATCAAAATTTTCANAAAGTCTCAGGAACGACTTGTGAATTTCTAGTTTTTGTTGAAATTCTGAACTATAAATTTTCTAAAACCTACTTTTTTTGAAAAAATTAACATTAAAAAAAAATCCTCGGCTTTAAAAAACTCAGTGGAAAATTCTCTACAAAATAGGGCAATCAAAAAAGTTTTCTTAGAAATTTACGAATTTCACTTTTTTTGAAAAAAAAATCTCAAACTTACTTTTTTTTTCGAAAAAATCAAAATTCAGAAAAAATCTCATGCTTTAAAAAACTCAGTGGAAAATTCTCTACAAAATGGGGCAATCAAAAAAGTTTTCTGAGAAATCTCAATTATCGTGCCCCACATCCTTAACCCTTGTGAGCATATAAAAAAAAGTTCCGCCAAGGCACCAGAGCCCCAATTGTAGCTCTACTTTGAATGTTGATCACAGAAAGCTAAAGGCAGTTGGAATTTTAATTTTGTCTGCATAAGGAAGTTGAAAGGTCATATTTTTGCATTGGACATTTCATATTCTAGAATTTTAATTTTGAGTTCTAGAAAAACTGTAAAATAGAGGCAAATCTCTAATACTAAAACTCAAAATATCCTTTAATATATCAAGCTTTATTCGACCACAGTTAAAGTCCTAATGAGCAGAAATGTTTCAGGGAGAAATTGGTTTGGTGATGAGTGTCTATGACAGAAGATTGTTGTTAAAAACAATCTTCTGTCATGACAAGAGAAGGTTAATGACACAGATTGCTTCTCATGCAATCTTATGTCATTCACATTCCTCTGACATCCACACATCGTCGAAAATTAAAATTTTGATATTATCAAAAATCGGAAAAATCCTTTATTTTGAAATTTCATTTTACAGCCAGAAGTCTTAGAATTTTTTTTTCTTCCGTTTGATTCCCAAATGCAGTCATTTCTGGTCATTTGAATATTTCGGGTTTGGAAAAATTTTGAAAAAAATTTCGAAAATATTTTGAAAGTTATCAAAAACTTTTTCAAATTTTTTTTGGTAAGAAATGATTGAGAATGACATCCTTTGATTTTTGATACCCCTTTAAGCCTCTATTTTGGTCTCAACAAGTGACAGCGTAGTTATCACCTATTTTTTAGTTTAATTCCAAATTCATTCATGATTTTAAAAAAAATTCCAATTTTTCAAAATTTCAATTGAAAATTTTCAATTTTTTTATTTTGCATAAAAAATTTTCAATTTCAAACGATATTTTAAATTTTCATAACAAATCTTTTCTGCAATTTATCATTTACATTTTAAATTTATAATAAACACTTCATATTAAATAAAAGTTTAAATTTTTTCTAATAATTTTTAATGAAGTAACCATTTTTTTAAAACATTCGATTTGGGTTTAAAATTTAAAATTATTGTATATTCGTTATGTTGCTACGTTTTTTGCGCATGATTTTTGTTAGATATTTGTTTTTTTAAAAGGACGTCAAAACTTTTGAATTTATTTTTCAATTGTTTTTTCGAATAGATAAAGTCAATTTTTATCCGAAAATCAAAACTAAACTAGCTTGAAAACAATTATTTGATCGTGTTTTGAAAATTTGATCGATCGTGCCTTCTCGAGAAAATAGGATCGGATCGGTGACCTTCTCAAAAAATTGGATCTGATCGGTAGCCTTCTCAAAAAAATAGGATCGGAATGATTTTTCCGATCCGATCCAACCGATCCGATCCAATTGTGCGGACCCTTGGCTTTGACACCATAAAAATGTTTGGCAATACGGAAGAAAGACGCAGCTAGAGTAGGATGGCCCATCCTTGATGGGTGAACCCAGCGTGTCAAATGAAGGATTTCTTATATAGCGCAATTTTGACAAAAATTCAAGATAGCCATTTTGTGTCAAATTTTAAGGAGATTATTTTTCCGAATTTTTTGGACATAAACTTTGGAAATTTTGGTGCTTTCTGATTGGCTGAAAATTAAAGTTGCTTAAAAGTAATTTTTGACCACGGTAATGAATTCCTACGGGTTAATTGGTCAAAAATTGTTTTATTTAATTTGAATTCTTTTTCAAAAATGGCATTTTTTGCTTTTGAAAATCATGAAAATCGGCATTTTTCACAAAATTAAATTTTTTTAGAAATTTGAAGCACGTACAAGCTTATTTTTTTTACATTTTGTTAACTCATAAATTATTGGCCAGAAGAAAAAAAATTACTATGCTCTCGCATGCGCAAAAAAAGTTATAGGCTTTTGAATAGTGAATTCTTTTTGTTTTTCCTTATTATAAGTATTTAACATTCCACTCAAGTTGTCATCGCTACTTGAAACTAAAGTTTTTCATCAAATTATCGATTTTGAAATAAAACCTGTTTTTTTGTGCCACCTAAAATGTCTTCATTTCATTTTTGTGTTAAACCTACTTGAAACTCAGGCGGTATATTCGGCGGGTGGCCTCCCGAGCAAAATAGGCACCCGATAAAAAGGTCCTTTGAATTTGAAAATTTCGGACCTAAGGTAGTTTTTGACGCTTAAAATTTCAGTCAAAATGTTTTTGGCTCCGACCACTCGGTGGCCCTTCCACTTCTTCAAGATTGTTTTTATAATATTTCTAATTGCAACCTCTAAATAAGTGACCCTTAAGGGGGTCGGTGCATTTTGACAGATCTGCACTTTTTCATTTTTTTTGTCTTGATGGGAAACCTTTTGCCACTTCAAAATTTTCGGATAACAACTTTTTCGAACACAAGTTGCCACGTTTCAGCTTACTTGCTATAATCTGAATTTCTTCAGATTGATAATTTCTACTTTATAAATTGTCTTTTGAAAAAACACTCAAAAAACGCGCGTTTTGCTCCATGGTGTCTAAATAACAGTAAAATTTATTATTTTTCATCTGTTACTTAGAAGCCTTAAAATACGCTTTCGACCACCAACTCGGATTAATTTAATTTTATTTTATATGATTTCTACGTCGAAATTTAAATTTTGAAAAAAGACGGAAAAAACCGAAATTTTACCACATCGAAAGAAATATTTTTCTGCATGTGTTAAATAAAATAAATTGAAAACGATGGATGGGTCGGCTTATCAATTCGGCAAGTTTGAGTGTAATAAAATTACTTTAATTCCGGATAATGAGGGCCTTGGAGTATTTCTGCCGATCCGTATTTTGTTTAAAAAAGTATGATTCAGAGTATTAACAAAAGCGAAGAAACAAAAAAGAGACATATCTACATATAGTGAAAGTAGCCATTCCAAATATTTTCAGCTAAGCATTCCAAAAAAATAAGTCTGAAAATGCACCGACCCCCTTAAAGTAACATGATTTATGCTGAATAAATTATTATTGATTGTTCAAGTCAAGCCGAGAGCACAAAACAAGATAAAATCGGTAAAATGAAAAGAGAAAATCGACTATCATTAAAATAAATGATTTCTTAACTATTTAACATTTTGAAATAAAATTAAATTTTTAAAAATATTATCAATTTTTCATTCATACTGCGTGAATTAATTACTTTTTAGATTATTAAAGTTAATTGAAGATAAATTTAAGCTTCGAAAAACGGTACTTATTTGAAAAACTTTTGTGATCTTTCAAACACGCCTTTAATATTATTTATAAAGCGCCATCTTTTGATTTCTAGCGTGCCTATAAACCAAATGGAGTAAAGAAACCTCTTAATTAAACACTTATTTGTTTTCGATCTAGATCGACAAAAACTTGATCGGATCGACTNCAAACAAACCGCAGAGTCATGAAAATATCTCAAAAATGTACATTTCGAAAGATTAATCATGATGTATGACGTCATCCTTATGACGCAACCGGTCAAATAAATTGTTATATAAAACATTCCATGCCCACGCAATGGTCCGGCTATTTTGGCTCTGTACGACAATATCGGCCCGATGCGAATTACTGGGCTTCCCCACGTAATATATATTGTATTTAACGTCCACCAAAATAGGTCCTATTGTTCAAATATGTTACATTTTTTTATATTTTATTCTTCGTTACCTTGAAGATTGAAACATCTCTGTATTGTCTATGTGGTAGCAACCCATTGAATATTTCATATTTCATGAATCATTTTGAATTTCTCAATCAAACTGAAAAAAACAAACGTGAAAAGTAAATATAGCTTATATCTAGAATCAATAGTTTTAAATGCATTTAGATCTAGTACTTCATGGGGATAACATATTTACATTAAAAGCACCCAATTTGGCTGGTGAGTCTACTCTGTTTTTGAGTTTATTTAACAAGAATTAACCCCTTCCACAATTGCACTAACAGGGTGACTCCCTAATATATATAACTACGGAATCGACGAATTTAGTTCGCTAAAATTCGCTTTATGTAGCCACGAGTTGGCTCTCTGAAAGTCAGGAGCCAATATCGCCGAAGTTGTAGAGAGCGTCTAGCGGTTCTTGTTTATTAATATAAGTAAACTGGAAGTCGTCATAAATCCCATATATACTTCCAAATTGAACGTCCCTATGAATCTCCTCTTTGTAAAATTTTTTTGTTTAGATTAGGTTATGAACTCGAGTGCAAATGTATCATTTTTTGATAATTTTACTCTTGACTGCCAAATTTATGGATCTGTCATTTCAAACTCTTTATCAAATTGAGGTGTTAAATTAAATGAGCTTCCTCCATCGCCTGAATCGTCCCAAATCGCCGAAAGCGCATAATATCGTCGAAAATTGTACATAGGAAAAATGATGTTGCCGATTAATTCTGGTCTTCTTCTCTAACAACAACCAGCACAAATTTAAAAGAGATACCTGTATAAATTTTCATGACTTGAAGCTGCTCTATCCACTATGAGGAACTTAAATTGGCTCAGGCATTTTCTTATAAGATACATCTATTTTTGAATTTAATCCATTCTTCTTGTATCCCAAATTTAATCGTTAGTTATTCACTAACATTAAAAAATGCTGTATTTTATTTCTATAATTATGAAAAATTCGGCAGACTTAACTATTAAAGAATAATTGTGGAGCGATTTTGTAATTGTGTCATTTAGCTGTAGGTTATGAGAGAATAAAACGCGCTTATCGTGGCGGGGGAGATTAGCTTATTTAGCTCGCCCCCCTATCCCTCTTCGACTTTCAAATTTTTAACTAAAAAAGATACCTTGGAGACGACTCCTAGCTTATAAACCATGACACGGGAAAAAGAATTTACTTGGCCGTTAAGAGATATCGTATCATATATGCGGAATTTCAGAGGGCGAAAGATTTTTTCCTTTATCATTTAAATTGCGTAGAATTACGCCTAACATGTAGGTACCGTGCGCGGGATTCATCCGATACCGTTATTATAAGAGTCGCGGATGACCTGGGTCTCCTGATTTTTCACTTTTCGTACATAAAAAAAATGAGAATCAGTACATGTTTCATCACATACTCGGTCGTGATGCTGTCAAGCGATCGTTAAGCAAACCACAATTTCATTGTGAAAATTAATCAGTCCCTATTCACCATCAACTTTTAGTTAAAATCGCCGAGCCTTACTACTAAGGGAAACACCTACGTTTCGTAACTCGGAGCCGAGGACTTCAAAAAAGTGTAAATAGCAGAAATTATGTCATTTAAGAATGCCCTTGTAACTTTTTTGCAATTTTTTATTTTGACTATTCTATCTCCTGTGATTATAAACGACAGCGTGTCAAATATACACAAGAAATATATAATATTGTTTTACAAATATTGCAAGAGGAATGATCAGTTCTCTGCCATTTGCTCACAGTCATGGCTTAACAAAAATAAGAGCTTACATCAAACAAATCAAATCAGCGCCCTTCAACGTCATTCGAATTGTGATAGTTTCTCGACACCATGCCCGAGTGTGAACATCAATAAATGGAATAAAAATAAAGATTCGTGAAAGTTGTTCTTAAAAATGAATCAATACATCATTTTATATAACTATCTTGAAAACTTCAAAATCACTTTATTTGAAACAACTTGCTTAAATGCGAAAACACGTTGCAGAGCAATAAATAATTAAAAATATAGGGAATTATTAATATAAAACATCCCTTTCAAAGAAAAAGTTATTACGTATGATAATTTAAAATCTCAGAAATCGATTCGTTGTTAGGGTAAGTAAAATAACTATATGGTAACAATGACATTTTTTTGGGCAGTTTCTTATGGCACTCATTACAGGAAAAATGTGAAGAAAACCTCTCATTAACAAATATATATTTCTTCTTCTTTTAAATTCTTACCTAATGTGCATGTAAGAAATATCTCTAAAAAAATAGTCACTAAATAAAAGCCGCTGCATAACAAAAACCACTTGAACCCAGTTGAATTCGGGCAGCATAAACAACAGGTTATTCTTATCATTTAATCCATATTTCAAATTTTCTCAATGAAACTCATAAATCTAGCACACTTTAATAGTGAGAGAATTAATAGATGGTTTATAATAAGAGCAGACATTGAGCCGCGTATTTTTTGTCAATTCGAACAACAACTTTAATTCATTATTTTTTTTTTATGACTATCTTTGATGAATAGTTCTGCATTTACCGAATCAAGATGCCTGTATTTAAGGCATGCTTAAGGAGGTAAAGATGTCTCGTTATATTGACCTTATGGAGAAAATTATTCACAAGGATTATACATTAATACTTGGTTACCCGAGCGGAGAAGTTCACCCCAACGAAATCTCAGTGGTGGCAATTATTTTTTTTCAAACAATCTAGAACACAATCTAGAAATTTAAAATTCGAATATTTTTTTGTTTAAACCCGCATACAATCCGGTATTCCCACCCGATTACTTATTCGGCAATATAAACAATTTCTTTAATAAGTTAGTGTACTGGAGTAACCAGCCGAGCGAACGAAAATGCATGACAAATTGAACAATTATCACGAGGTAAATGATTATCCGCACATTACATAAGCTATAATTATCTAATCTCATGTTTTAAGCCAAAAATGTTAAAAACACCTAATTATCGAATTTGAAGCTGATTGGTTGAGAATATTTTTGGAATAGAGGCTCTAAGACCAAACTGTTTGTATCGTTTGCAAATACTACAGTTCAATTTTTGTCTTGCTATATTCTCGGATGTTGTATTTTGAGATCACGTTACGATTCACTTTTTATTTCGTAACTTTTTGCTCATTTGCTCTGTGTTTTTCACTTTTCATTCCAATTTCTAGAATTTAGAATTTATTTTTTCATATCACATTTCCTTTCTCATTTCTACTTTTATAACCGTGATATTAATTTTTATTACGTTAGTCGTAAAAATGGCTTCATTCTAAAACTATGTCAGTCTAAAAGAAGAAGCAGTTTTGAGTCGAAAAACAGAGGCGATGGTATATTGTGTTGATTTCTAGTAATATAAAAACAATATATCCGAAAAAATACCGAAGATTCCTTCTCATCGCACTTTTTTGTTCTTCATATTTTATAGAATCCGCTACTTTGTGATAAAAGTTTTGAGACTGCTTTGTCAATGATGGGGTCTAAATAAAAGATGATTTTAAAAAAAAAACCTACAGTTTGTCGTCTCCTAGAATACTACAAGGTCCCACTGGTGGTCGTGATGTAACAAGGTTGACTTCTGAGAATGTGGTAATCGTTAGCGAAGGCTTAGGTTCGACAAACGTAGATACGACTCATGATATTTTACAACTGCCTAGAACTGTTCGAGGGCGTGACTATCGAAAGGTAAATCCAGAAGGGAACACGCGTATCACCTACCACCCTATCACTCTTCAAAGTTCTAATATTAATTAGAGTTTTATACAGACCGTGCTTCTTGATAGCAGTCGCTTTTCGCCACCCCTGCCTTTCACATTGTCCAGTCTTGCCTGGCCAAATGCGATAGGACACTTCAGCGCGCGTAACACTGTTTAAATTTGCTTAAGTTTTTATTCCTTTGTCATACTACAGGGTTTCCCCACGTTTGATTCTAACGATCTAAATGATTCAATTATTAAATTTGAAAAAATATTGATAAAGGGCAAGAAGGGAAAGTGAAAATTGATTATTTGTACAGTCGTTAATACAAGATGGGCTTTTAATTTATCTGAAAAAGTAGATTGCAATGGCAATCCTCACCTAAAGCTAGATTTAAATTTTCATCCTGCATTTTTGACTACATTTTGACAAAATGCAGGCGCATTCTGAACAAGATTTGAGTCCGTAAATTTACATAAACATTAAAATTTCTTTGTGAAATTTCATTAAATTACATTTTGGATAGTGGACAACAGAGCTGGAACGACACGCGACCAGCTGCGTGAATTTTAATTTGAATATGAAAATTGGATTAAAGGAGCAGATTTATATGGGCGAAAAGGTATGGTCTCCCTGTGAGGCGTATTTTCAAGTCTATACGATGAAGGAATTAGTCTGTACAGTCATAGAGATTAAATTCATGAATCCTTTTAGTATTCTAAGAATGTAGAAGATGGTTATTCTCTCAACGTTCTCGTCGCGCGATACCTCTTGCATATTCCAACACACCCTGTGATTCCAAATTCAATCCACTCAGGGAGTAATGAATATGCACAATTCTCGCATACAAGTGCACGTCTATGTGTTGTGCAACATTTGTCTAATGCGTTTATAAAAATTTGACATATTCATTCATCTTGATATTGAATAATTTTTCCACACTAATAGTGCGTATCCTTAGAAACTCGAGGAGGCTGTCTGAAAATTCACAGTTGGAATGCAGAATACACCACTAAGAAACGTAGTTTGTTTTCTTCGTCTTATGGTAATAATTATTATATCTGTCATCCATTATATTTTTCTAAAACTCGCTAAAAAAAATAAGTTTCATCGACAACCTTCATAAATTTGACAAAAAATATTAGCTGAATTATGCGAGATTTTTCGTTTTATTTCAAACGTAATACTTCGTATTTTTGAGAAATTATTTATCAGATTGGCTGGATGTTATGCTATAGATTATGAAGTATCTTAGTGCTATAATCAAATATATAGTAACTAGAGACAAGAGCAATCAATGACAATTTTGAAAATTCAAATATTTTTTACGATGTCCTTAAATGAATCATAATTTAGATGATACCAATAAACTTATGAACCAAAATTGCAAGTCTTTTTTTTATCTCCAGTTTAGAGTTCTTTTCTTATGGGGTTTATCTGAACACAAAAGATGATTAATTTCTTACCTATGCCCAGATAACTACGAAATCCCATAATATACAACGAATGCGCTTAATAGAATAAGAAACAAAATGCTCCCCAAATGAGATATCTCATTCATTAAAAAACTATAGATCAAATTAATACATGTCGATAACTTTATATAGCAAAAACTATTCATCCCTTTTTTCAATTATGTTTAATAAAATTTTCTATATGAAATCTTCTGTTCACTAATATAATAAAATATAGTTTTCTGTACCCCAACTTAATACAGGAAAATGAGCCGCAATAAGTAGTTGACGGTCGTAGGCGGTGAAAGCATTTAACAGTTGATACAGGCGTAACCTGTACACACCAACAACGGTATTCGTCAAGTAGTGACCTAGACTCAAGTACCCTATAAGATTTTGAATTACTATATCCGAAACTAAGTTTAATTATTTGAGGGACACTAAAATTGTAATTATTCTCGGAGATAATGCAATAAAAGACGTCATAATTAGGGGAAATTTTTAAATGTCAAACGCTTGACTCCAAAATTAGTAGTAACGAATTGGTCCATATTACGTGACACAAAAAAAATTAAAGTCTGAGACTTTTCTTAGTGTTATCACTTATATTCATAATCTTTAAACGCTCACAACCTCATAGGCCAAATATTCCAACGTGTTGTAATCCGATAAATTATCCTCTTCTCAAATCCACATAGGTGTAGAGAGATGTTATGAGAGGATAGATTATCGTTTATGAATGTCGTCCTCGTCACTCCTAGCGAACACTCATCACGCTGGAAATACTCTTATGAACAAAGAAGCGCTTAATGATAAATTCTGCTAAGAGGATATCGCGTTGAGGTAAGATCTGCTTTACGCCAGCGTTCTAGTGGTTTTTTCACCGTCTTTACAAAATCCTCTGGAAAAAGGGTCGAGGGGAAGGAGTTCAAGAATAAGAAACGGTGCAACAGTATCTAATCTCTATATCGCATCTTTAACAGACGGTCTACAAACCAACACCTATATTCAAATTCAATTGTTTACTGGTTTGATGAATCAGCCGAATTATTTCTAATTAGATAAAATGATTGAACGTGTGACTAAGGTTTACTGAGAGGCTGGATTGATTTTCTACAAATCTTCACTTTGAGGTCTAAGTAAGTAGCATATTGAATGCGTGGAGTATATTATACATTTATGACCAACTTGATGCTTAATTTTTGAGACAGTTAATTAATGCATTTCCGGAGGTTCTCCGAGAATATACCTATTATATCATCCATATGTATTTCTATTCAGAATATGTCCGAGGTATCATAACATATAGAAATCTCGTTTAGTATGAAAGCTAAACGTTCAAAGATGTGAAAATAATAACTTTCGACAATTCCAGAAAGATCAATTTGGAGAGAGAATATCTAAATTCCACATCTTAAAGTATTGCTACACAACCTGTTCGATCGTTATATTATTCTTCAACAAATCTAAGAATCACCTGAATTTACTATAGTTATCTCATAAACTAGTATTTCTGATTATGCTATCTATAATTAGAGAGTGACTCTGAGTAACGCTTTTTCAATTAATTTCGACAAACATTGTCGCCGGTGTAACATTTTTACAGTACCGAAACATTTATCGTTTACGTGCGTTTTATGTTAAGATTTATGATCAATAGATAAAGTACATTCCGTATATTGACCAAAGTCACCTCGAGTATTTGCGGAATAAAAAAACGCCAGTGATATGAAAAAACTCAGTACCTGGAGGAGAGACAATAATTAAGCCATGAACATAAAATTATGTTTATTCTTAATAACAAATTAGTTATCATAGGGAACAAAATTACATGAAAGTCACCATACAATTGAATATGAAAACTTAAATAAGTTTATGAAATTTGTTTAATTCATGTTGAAAGTTATTATAAGTAAATAGAAATTTTTTAAATTAACTATTATTCCATAAAAGTACATGTAAAACTTATATACCTTAAATATATTCTTCTGTGGAATAACGTGCAAATGACCGAATGGACATATGCAAATAAATGTGAGTTTCTGACATTTGTGTGTATATATTGTCTTGCATATTTTGCGGAAAGAACGGGCGATTCCGAGACAATTAATCACTCCACTTTATACCGATTGTGAATTAATAATTAATCTATTAAAATATAGTTTTAATATATGACGTATTCGAGTGGAATTCGACGTTCAAAAAATTAGAAAACAGCGTAAAAAGTAACAGAACATGATCTGAATTTAGTGATATTATGCTCGAGAATATCTGAATAACCAGCTGAATTCTGATAATTAATGGTATTTCTATGTTTATAAGAAGATAGACGAAGAAACTTGAAATATAAATGGTCACGCCACACCAATAACAAAATTTGGAATCTATGGCTCTTAGCCACACTGTAGTCAGGCGTCTTTTTAGTAGAATGCACGTATTGTTTGGAGGAGAAGATGCACTAATGATACAGTTCTAAAAAAATATGCCCCGCCAGGTCGACCAATTTAGTTCGAGCGATGTTATTGAGTTCGCTGTATATTCTTAGTAGCATCCTCTGAGTCGGATTGTTTCAAATGCGGAAAGTGTTTTGAGCGGCAATCTTTAAGAATTCTTTTTCAAAAATAAATATCATGATAAATCGCGTTCCGAAAACTGAGAGAGCCTTTTTAAGTTTGTCTGATTGAGCATGTTATTTTCGCAAAATAACTTAAAATGAGGCGAAGCAAAATTCAATTGCAGTCAAAGGCCATTCATCTGTTTTAAGGTTCATCCAAAAGCTAGGGTATAAGTATAAATCAGACGAGTTTTTTGCATGCGCTTGCTGCGATAACCTAGCGTAAGAAGGCCTTTCTAACAAAAGTCATTTCCCTTAACTTGCATTGTAAATTCACATTAAATACTTTTACTAACGATAAATATTTCTATCTAGAAAATTAAATATCAAAGTTTGCAGGCCATGTACCGGTTTCTGATATGCCGGATTCGTATATGAGATTTCTACAGAAAAGACATTTTTATTATCAAAAGCATTGGTCGGTATAATCTACACAACTTAGACCTATCTCTTCCCCTTTTGAACTTTTCCAGAAATCAGCTATGTTGCAAGTGCTCCAATAATTAGAGATCGTATGAAAAAACTATCCACGTCATTCTCACACTCAATTAATAAGTACGAGTTTACAGTTCTGAATCATACTATCTGATATAATCGAATTGGCTCAGTTAATAGCAGTTATTTTTGGTAAACATTCTTCTTATGTTAAAATTAGACCATAATGCCTTTCGTTTTTGGTAATTGTTAAATTCAGTCTTTCTTATGGATTCAAACAGTATTATTCAATTATGGTGAAACAAAATCATATTTTGACATTATTTTAACCGAAGACTCAAAGACTTACGTGTATTACTATTATTCTTATATGTTACTTATATTTGTCTGGTTTTTTGAAGATTTTTTATGATAAAAAAATATACTCATATTTGTCACAAATAAGTCATAGATATCAAATTTTATTAAAGGCAGATGCAAGACACAAAAGATAAAAAATGTATTCCAACAAGTCCGATTAATCTTGTAAGTAATATATTCCACTCGGAACTATTTACCGAGAATAAAATATCCAAAATAACTCTTTATTCTTGCGAACATAGTTTCTAATCGTTAGAGATCCAGTTAAAATTTTCAAGATGTCAGAACTGCTATGATAGACACGTAATGGTCCAACAATTTCTACTGAAATTATTTGGTTAATATCTTTGACCATAATCCAGTCTAATCAATGGCAGCAATTATAATCACATTTTCGGCACGTCTGGGTTTCTAGGAAGAAAGTTAATCCTCTCAAACAAATACAAGTACCCGATTACTGCCAATTTTCACGGTAGTATTCTTATTTCAGTGACTTTCCATACCTTCCGTATCGGCAAATTTGATGAGTTCTTTTTTAGAGAACGGCATTTATAAATCTTGCGCAGTTTTTTTATTCTTATTAATTTTTTCAATAATATCTTATTTCCAATCGGCTGTTTGTATCAATTTAAAAATTGGGGTCGATTTTTTCATGATAAGTTTCAATGAACTAATGTTGTCAGGAAATGCTTATTTTGAGTTTCGATAATTATTTTATTCACTAGATTATAGGGCGTCGTATCATCTTCAGTGTACATCTAGCGTTTGATATTCATCACCTGAAGTGAGCCGTATGGAATATACACATCTCTGGTTATTTCTTGACAAATTTGGATAAAATTCAGAGGCTCGAAGAGCAACATGTTACAATTTCTATAGAGGCAGAACGCTACATAAGTTTTATATAAATGAGCTATGAATAAAAAATTTATATTTTAATTTCATTAGACATTGTCGCGATCCGATGATTCCTTTCGAGGAACCGAGGAATTACGTTTATATAATATGATTCAATAATGAGCATAAAACCAAAGTTATGGCACCACTGCACACACTTGAGTGCCCAACAGAACGAACCTCTGATCAAGATTAATTTGCGCTTATAATTAATTAATAATAAGAGAAAACTAAATATTAATTCACAAACAAATGGGAATATTATTTTGAAGTATGCTCCACAATACTTCTCGATTAGAGGGCCCTTCTGAATGGTTAACAATCAATAGTGAAACAGAACTACAAGTTTGACCAAAAGTTCTGTTATAATTAAGTATGGAAAACTTTGAGATAATCATAAGGAGCCAGTTTGCAGTCGAGGTGGAGTAAACGAGTATTTGAAGTCACTTTGGATGTATTCAAGGCCAGGACAGGCGATTATTTGACGAACGGTAAAGATTAGTAGCTCACCGTAGAGATTTATCTCCTACATTCAAGATTAAATGGGCCATTTTCGAAATTCTAAACACTTGAGAAACGATAAAATGTAAGAAAATAGATGTGGGCGATGCTTTGGTCGGTGGTTTTATTTTGATTTGAAGCATATACTGTAGTCAGCTCTAATTAACAATTTACCTTGTTAATATTCTAGAAACTCGAGCGATTTTTATTATATCATTTGAATAACAGTACGAGGAATGCTATTTTGAAGTGTGAAATAACGCGGTATCAAGGTAAATTGCTACTTGAGTAGCTAACATCGATGAAGGTCAAGATCTCTAACCGACGATTATTTCACTTTAAAAACTCATCTGAATGCTTCGGGCACAAATCTGTCGTTCAACCTATAAACCAGATTTGACGTCCATAGACAAGTATTGGAACTGAGAGTACTTGGTCTATAAACTTTTACTATTATTGTCGCCTGAAACATTAGTACTTGCTATTTTGGCTGCTGAAGCATCTATATTTTCCAAAAATAAAAATAATTAAAATTGTATATCCTTAGCAACAAAATAGATAGTAATTCATAATGCGTACAACAATTTATATAATAATCAAATTACAATGTTTACTTCTTGCAAAGCTTTTATCAATTAAGGCGAGAGTATGCGGACCAAGGAAGTATAAAATCACTCTGAATGGACGAATCATTACCTCTGACCCTATTTGTTTTCTGATGCTGTCTGTAGCTCAGTTAATAAACTCATCATTATTAATTAATCAATTAAGTAATATTTTTAACTTAAGGTATTTCTATTAGAGATATTTTGAGAGTATTAATTATCACTTTGAAAGCGGTATCAAAGTTTCTCCCTATAATGGTTTTAACTATAGTAATGAAGAATTAAAGAATCACACAATTATCGTCAAATTCTATAAACACTCAATATTCCAGCAACCATTCCCATGAATTATAATACCCTGATATATCACTACTCTTTGGTCTAGAGATGCACGTAGCCTCGTCGATTTTTTTCTATGTAATTTTTCTTCTAATTCTTCTTATTGCTACGCATTCTTAGCAAAGTCCTGAAAAAAAAGCGATATAAGTTAACACAGTATAAAAGTTCACGACATAATAATATAAATTATCCCTTTATCCCTTTTTGGTTAGATGCGTAGCCCACGTGTGAAAATCACACGGTTACAGGAGTAGTGGCTACGCATACTAACCAAAAGGTGATAAAATACGGGATATTAATATAAAGAGCAAAAATTAAAAAAAAAAAAGAAATTCGAATGAAAATGAGATAACACCTTTCCAACTTCCGCGCAGAACTATCCGCGTGTTTTTCAACGCTGAGTTATCATAAAACATGCTAAACCTTAAAATGCTATCACTAATGTGCCTGGCGCAAAAAAGCCGTTCATTGTAAATAGCAACACATATTTCATAAAATTGACTGCCGAGCATTGTATTTCTTCAAATTGGTTCAAGACAAATTCGTAAACGTTGAACTGTATAAAAACTCCATAATTTTTAGAGAATTCTTTGAACAAAATGTGACTGCATCAACTTTATTTGCTGCTAAATTCTCTAACGGTGTTGAAAGACTCTTTGTGTTAATGTTGCTCTTGTGAAAATGTGAGAATCCTCGTTTTTCTTTCGACTCCAAAAAACCAAAAATAAGGTGGTGAGCAATATCGCAAACTGTTTTGTTGCTACCACTATATCTCGGGATTTTGACAAATTCTCGGCACATATGGCACAATTCTCGGCGATATGCTGAATGATTGAATTTTTTGTTTTCAGTAACTCAAAAACGCGTTGGCGTCATATATCGTGAAAACATTTGTGAATTTTACATAAGGTGAGTTTTCCACCAAAGATTCGTACGAAGAAAATCACTAATGCGTAGAAGTAAATTCGAGCAAAACAACAACTCAATAAAGTTTAAAAGACTAGAATTGGGAAATTCAACTTTCTGTAATGAGCGTGATTCATGACGCCTCAATAAGTAAATCTGCAACATTCAGGCGATAAGCAATGGGCGTATTTTGCTTCATTCCGTAGGTTGATTTATTTATCGGCAATTTCGGCGCAAATTCGGCGATATCGCCCCCTTTTGAAATGTTTCTCGAAATTCAAAAATATCGCGCGAACTTTAGACAACCATATGTCGTAACGCGCCATTTATTTGTGCTCGAAACTCTCGAATGAGTCATTCACAATGCATCTTATCGATTTATCAGTGGTTGAATTTTCCAGGTCTTGCATCTTCAAAGATCCACCGTCAAGTCTTTAAATATGCGAAGTACAGGGGGGTGCGGGCGCGGCGTATAGTTATAAACGTTTGTCCTGACACAAAAAACACCTAAACTATACAACGCTCAGCGACGTCAATTCTAAACATAAATAACCCCATGCGACGTACTTTTCCTAACTACTAAAACTTTGGGAAAATGTTCTCTGATTGGATCCGATTATGGACCAATATCTAGGTTTAAAATTGGCGGTAAGAAATAGTGGTCAGAGTAGAATTTTTGATGATATTTAAAGTAATCTTTTCGTTCCAGTAGAGTCTCTCTAGAGAATGTCTAGAAATATATTATAAAATTATTATAGAAAAAAATGAGCATAAAGAGTGAATTAATATTCTCAATAAAACATAGAACAAGTGACGAGAGAAAAATTTATACACGAAAATCGATTAAACATCAGTATCCAAGAGAAACAAATGCAAAATTATTGAAAAAAATATGCCTCAACGAATTAATATCACTATCTTCAACGAAGGACCCAGAAAAATCCTTAAATATTTTTATCTGTATATACTATGACCGACTTTTTCAATCTAGCCGTATCTCTCATTGAATCTGAAGACTTAAAATACACTAGGTTTTTTAATATTCTTTTATGATAATACCTGAGAGACCTATTCGAGGTCAATCTTACATTTTTTTTTTAAAGTTGTACTTTCATTGTCGCGGTCGACAATCATTGCCTGGCGGCGGTAGAAAATGCTTGTGAGATTGGGCAATCTGTTGTATAAAAACGCCTTTATTTCATTTGTCTCAGGAACGATTTTGAAAAAAAAGCCATATCTTTTGCCTTTAAGAGGGTTCAGTCGGCAGTTTTTCTTAAACATAGCGGTTGTTAAACTGTATTACTACACGGGAAACGGATTATGTTACAGCACTTGAATTGTCTATTGACCGACGATAAAACAAAATCTCCTCTCTATAGTTCTTTCTTACTGTGAGGGCGTGCAAAAAATATTTTAACTCTACGCAAGAAACACGACTGAAACGAGAATTTTTCAGATTTGCGATCAAAGTTCGTTTTCGAGCACTTAACTAAAACATAAATGATTTTAGTTATACACAATATCTTCCTGACACTTATGCGCCATCTTTTAATTTAGGTCAAAGATCCTAAAAAAAATTTTCAAACCTCTAGAAATTTGAAAAAAGATATTTTATAACGTTTTTTAACGCTAGAAGTTTCGCTTTGAAGATAACTGGATTGATCAGATAATTTTTCGATATCTAACACACAGTTTAAATAACAATTGTCACCGGGCTCATTTTAATTAGATCAAATTTTGGCTCATGAACGCATGATTATATTTTCTCGAGAGCTCAATACCAAGTATGTAAAATTATGAAAAATTTTCCCAAATCACAAATTTTTTTTTTTTTATAGTATTTTTTAGCCTGTAGCTAAATTGCTAACAGTTTATCACGACGGAATCCAAACTGTTTATAAAATACTGGATACGTTCAAACTTCATCTTCTGTCTAGCTATTAAATATGTGATTAAAGGGGAAAGTGGGTCTGAGAAAATCACAATAACAACTGGCAACATGCGAATATCAAACAAAAAACGTTGTTTCAACAACACGAACATGTTCCCGGAAATTTTCAAACATAATGAGATCACGCATACTAAGCGATGCGCCTAGATTCTAAAACGAGCTAGCAGGCTGCGATAAAAAGTATTCCACGCCCTTTGCTTTATGATGATTATCATATTGATTTTCCACCAACTGAGAAATCCTCCATCTATTGATTTTATTAATAATAATAAATAAAATTCTATATTTAAAATAATTAGTTTATGTTCAAGTATTCATTAAATAGATGCTTATATTATATGGAATATCGTGTAGGAAACTAATGAATTTAACACAACCGCGCTAAAACATTCCAGGAATTTATCTTTTATTCTGCGCGATTACTATTCTCTTTTTTTTCATCACGCTCGAATCTTGGGCGCTCGAAGACACACATGTTCCGACAGATAGAGCTTTGAAATACAATTTCTTGAAGCTCGAATTTGTCCAAATTACTATAGTGCCAATTTTTTAAATTTAAGCGATTATTAAAAAATCATGAACATAAACCTCGAAGTACAAAAGACTCCCGATAGGAGAGCCTCGGTGGTAATATCGCCGCACGCTCAGGTAAAGAAAAATATTATTTTTAAATGCGAGATATTCTTACGCGAGAGCTTAATAGGTTGCTAGCGGAGGAAAGGTCTAAACTAATAACGCGTATAACTATAACACACGGCGCGACGTATCTGACCGCGAGCATCCACCCATACACTGTTTATGATATAGTGGTGAGCCAAATATTCTACTAAATAGTGAACTATCATTATATGAATAAAATCCATAAAATATAAGCAAATCATTTGCTTGAGAGAGATATTTTGACACTCCACCATAATTAGTCTAATGAACCCATGTATTTCTTGAGAGCAAGTGAGTAAAGCGTTAGGTCACCTTGATCAGAATGCAAAGAACTATCAACTGCTAATTTAAACACATTCTTAGTCGTATCACTGTATATTATGGGATGTGGATTATATCTGTTATCGTGTTTGATTCCTATCAAATTGCGAGACGCTTATATTAATTATTGTACGAGAACAATTGGTTGACAAAATATTAAATTTGAGCTTCAAACACAGCTACGATTTTATGGAGACAAATAGTAGATTAACAACAGAGATATCTTCCTATATTGGGACTGAATGCTTAATCAATACCTTGAGATGACAGCTCTCACACACTTCTATAGTCATCTTGTTTTTAATTCAATTTTAACAAACGAGAGGATATAATGTGAGCCTCAAGTTATTTCGTTACGAAGGAAACCTATATGTAAATAACTCACTTGTATTGTTTCAAATCATGAATTAAAAGAACATGTTACAAATAAGTAATTTTTATATGAGTTTGAAGGCTAATGATTTTGTGAAATAACGAAGACTTCTATCGTTAAAATTGCGGCATATGAAGTTTTTGGAGAACTGGAGCTATTAGCTTGAACGTCTTTAAGCAGGAGTCGGCATAACTTTTGAAAAACCTGATCGATCGAACGTTGTTTATTCGGAATCGACAAATTTCAAAAACCTGATCGGATCGAACTTGATAGGATCGAAGATTTTGAAAACCTGATCGGATCGAACTTAGACTCCGGAACAGACGCCAATTTCAAAAAAGCTTGTTCGGATCGAAACTTGATCGATCGACAATTTCATAAAACCCTGATCGATCGAACCTTGATCGGAAATCGGACAATTTGACAAACCGTGATGGGATCGAATTTGATCGATCGAAGATTTCAAAACCTGATCGGAATCGAACATTGATACGGATACGAAGATTGAAAACCTGATCGGATCGACTTGAATCGATACGACAATTTCAATAAACGATCGGATCGAACTTGATCGGATCGACAATTTCAACACCTGCATCGGATCGGATCGAAAAAAGTCGATACCGAATCAAGTTTTTGCGATTCTAGATCGAAACGAAATAATGTTTAATTCAAGAAGGTTCCTTTACTCATTTGGTTTATAGGCACGCTAGAAATCAAAAAGATGGCCGCTTTATTAAATAATATTAAAGGACGGTTTTGAAAGACTCACAAAGTTTTCAAACTAAGTACCCCCGTCTTTCGAAGCTTTAATTTTATTTCAATTAACTTTAATCTCTAGTAAAAAGTAATTAATTCACCGCAGTTTTGAACGAAAAATTGCATAAATTTTTAAAAATTTAATTTTAATTTCCAAAGATGTTAAATAGTTAACGAAAATCATCTTATTTTAATGATAGTCGATTTCCTACTTTTCATTTTACCGATTTATCTTGTTTTGTGCTCTCAGCTTGACTTGAACATCATACTAATTTATTCAGCATAAATCATGTTACTTAAAACGGGGGTCGGTGCATTCAGACTAATTTTGGAAAATGCTTAGCTGAAAATATTTGGAATGGTTCTTTCACTATACTGTAGATATGTCTCTTTTCTGTTTCTTCGCTGTTGTTAATACTCTATATATATCTTATTTAAACAAAAATACGGATCGGCCAGATAATACCCAAGACCTCATTATCCGGAAATGTAATTTTATTTTACACTCAATTCAGTGTATTAACAAGAGCGAAGAAACAAAACAAAGACATATTTAAATATACTGAAAGTAGCCATTCCAAATATTTTCAGCTTAGGATTCCAGAAAAATTAGTCTGAAAAATTTTGAACTATAAATGAGGAAAATTTTTCAAATAGTTTCGACCGAAAATCCCAAAAAAATGTCAGAAGATTTTTCAAATAGCATACAAAATAGTATAAAATATATGTGGTCACCTAAGCCAAAAGTTAAAGTCGCCATTTTCGAGAGTTTTGTTCGTTGATTTGAAACAAATAATGTAAATAGAAATTAAACAAAAAATAAGGCATTTTTTTATAATATTCGGAACTTTTTTCAAAAATTTGTCGAATTCGAAAAGTTTAAATCAAACTCAAAATTTTCTAAAATAACAATAATTCAAAAATCCTGTAGTTATAAAGTTACCATGATTATCAAACATTACTTTTATAGTATATTGAGATAAATATATAAACCCACCGAAAAGTTTTTCATCAAGAGCCCAATCTGTCAAAACAGGGCCTCGGTGCATTTCGAACATTATGAAAAAATGCCTTATTTTTCCTTCAAATTTTTTTTACAGTATTTGTTTCAAATCAACGACAAAAATTATTCAAAATGGCCACTTTAACTTTTCGCGTAGGTGACCTCATATTTTTTATATGCTAGTTGAAAAATCATATGACATTTTTTTGGGATTTTCGGTCGAAACTATTTCGAAATATATTAAAAATTTTCCTCATTTTTTGTTCAAAATTTTCCAAACAAATTTTTTTGAAATCCTTAGCTAAAAATATTTGGAATGACTACATTCACTATATTTAAATATGCTTTCGTTTTGTTTCTTCGCTCTTGTTTATACTCTGAATCATACTTTTTTGAATGAAAATACGGTTTGCGCGAAATCTAGTTAAGCCTTCTTTAATCAAGAATTAAAAAAAAATATTTCACCGAGACTTGCCCAATTGGTAAGCCGACCCATCCACCACGTAAAATTTAATAAAATCATATAAAATACTATTATATAAATTTTTAATCGTGCTCGAGACCATTTTTTGAAGCTACTAATTAATAAAAAATAAATTTTAATGTTATTTAGACACTTAAAGTAGCAAACGCGCGTTTTTTTGAGTGTTATTTCAAAAAACGATTTATAAAGTTAAAATAATCGATCTTAAAAAAATCAGATTAAACAAAGTGAGCTCAAAAGTGGCAACTTACGTTTGAAAAACTTTTTATTCGAAAATTATGAAGTAGCAAAAAGTTTCCCATCAAGACAAAAAAAATTGAAAAAGTGCAAATCTGTCAAGTAAAATATCGTTTTGATGAGAAAAAAATCTGATTTCAACAAACAAACTGAAAAATATTTGGCTTTCATATATAGNTGAAATTGTCGATCCGATCAAGTTCGATCCGATCAGGTTTTTCAAAAGTTATGCCGACTCCTGCTTAAGACGTTCAAGCTAATAGCTCAGTCTCCGAAAAACTTCATTGCCGCAATTTTAACGATAGAAGTCTCGTTATTTCACAAAATCATTATGCCTCAAACAATAAAAATTTACTTATTGAAGGCAGTCTTCTAATTGATGCATTTGAAACAATACAAGAGTTATTTTACATAAGTTTCTCTTAAGCGGAAAACTGAGCTCACACTTTTTTCAGTTTTTAAAATGAATTAAAACAAATGACTAGAGTCTGTGGTGATCATCTCAAGTATTTTTGATTAGGCATTCATCCCAAATAGAGATTCTCTGTGCTTAAATTTTTGCCATAAATCGTAGCTGTTTTGAATCAAATTTAAAATTTTCAACCATTTGTCGACCAATTAAAGCGTCGCAATTGAGGATCAAACACGAACATTAATCAAAATATTACAAGCCTGGTTTGTTATTAAAAAGACAGAAGATGTTCTTGCCTGATCAAGGTGACTAAGTTTCACTTGCAGAAATCATGGGTCTAGACTAATATGGTGAGAGTGTCAAAACTTCAAGCAAAATGATGCTTATATTTTTCGTTTATCATTCATTTCACATTAAGTAGAATAATTGCAAAAAAACAGTACGGGGGGGTGCGGCGTCGCGGCGTATAGTTATACGCGTATAGTTAGATTCCACGCAGAAACCTACATAAGCTTCCGCAAAAACCTACGCATTTGAAAAATAAATTTTTTCGTTCCTGGCGTGCGGCGTATAGTTAAAGGCAAAAGATATGGCTTTTTTTCAAACGTTCCTAGGCAAAAGATAGGCGTTTTAAACCAGATTTTCAGACCAAGATTCTCCGGCGGCATTGTCGCCGCGACAATGAAAAGTACACTTTAAAAAAAAATTCAGATTGACC
>SCLH01000889.1:536314-548858 GCA_004367855.1 Oikopleura vanhoeffeni
ATGAAGTTTCGGTATTTCAAAGAATTAAAAAACATGTTTTCAAGTCTCGCAGACAATGTCGGCTAGCTTGAAAGTGGGCCAATAGTTATACAGATAAAAATATTTAGTTTTTCTGGTTTTCTAAGAGTGATTTACTGTGAGCATATTTTTTTCATAATTTTCATTGTTTCCTTGACATTTTAACGATTTTCGGATAAATTTTTTTCGAATTCATGTTTATTAAAAGTTCACTTTATTTCATTTTTTCATTAAAATTAAATTTATACATTCTAGAAGATTTGTAACGAAAAATTAACTTTAAAATCACAAAAATTCTAACTCTGACCATATTTTACCGCAATTTTAAACTCTAGATATTGTCCAAATTGACCAATCAGAGAACATTTTCCCAAAAGTACGCGTATAGTTAGAAAGTACGCGTATAGTTAGAATTACGCGTATAGTTAGGGTTTTTTGGCGACAAACTTTCTAACTATACGCCGCGCCGCACCCCCCTGTACTCGATATTTAAAACTTGACAGTGGATCTTGAAGATCAAGACCTGGAAAATTCAACCACGTGATAAATCATAAGTATGACAATTGTAATGACTCATTCGAAGAGTTTGAGACAAATAAATGGCGCATGGTTTCTAAAATTCGAGATTATTTTTGATTTCGAGAAACATTTCATAAAGGGGGCGATATCGCCGAATTTGCCGAAATTGCGAAAAAACCTACGGAATTTTAAGCTAAAATACTCCCAGTGGCTTTATCGCCGAATGTGCAGATTACTTTTGAGCGTCATGAATCACGTCATTTACAGAATTGAATTTCCCAATTCTAGTCTTTTAAACTTTATTTGATTGTGTTTTGTCGAATTTTTACTTCTACGCATTATTATGATTTTCTTCGTACGAATCTTTGGTGAAACTCCTTATAAAATTCACAAATTGTTCGTCATATAGACGCCAACGCGTTTTTGATTACTTGAACAAAAAATTCAATCTATGTTCACATATCGCCGAATGTGCCAATATTGCCGAATTTGTCAATATCCCCGAGATATTGTAGCAAAAAACTTTTTGCGATATTGCCCCCCCCCCTGATTTTGTTTTTTGGATCGAAAGAAAACGAGATCTCACATTTGACAAACAAGTTAACAAAGTCTTCAACACCGTAGAGAATTAGCAGCAATAAAGTTTAATGCATTCACCAGTTGGTTTTCAAATATTCTCTAAAAATTATGCATTTTTATACAATTCAAGGTTACGAATTTCTTGAACCAATTTAAGAAATACATGCGCAGTCAATTTTTATGAAATATATTCTATTTTTAAAGAAGGCTTTTTTGCCCAGCACATTAGTGATAGCATTTTAAGTTTAGTATGTTTTTGTACTCTGCGTTCAAATACACAGCGGAAGTTCTGCTGCGGAACATTATTTATCATTTTCATTCGAATTTTTTTTTTTAATTTTTGCCTTATATTATATATCCCTTTATCACCTTTTGGTTAGTATGCGTAGCCACTACTCCCTTTAACGTGTGATTTCAACGTTGTGGCTACGCATTCTAACCAAAAGCGGATAAAGGGATATANAAGTTTTATGCATTCACCAGTTGGTTTTCAAATATTCTCTAAAAATTATGCATTTTTATACATTTCAAGGTTACGAATTTCTTGAAACAATTTAAGAAATACATGCTCAGTCAATTTTTATGAAATATATTCTATTTTTAAAGAAGGCTTTTTTTGCCCAGCACATTAGTGAAAGCATTTTAAGTTTAGTATGTTTTTGTACTCTGCGTTCAAATACACAGCGGAAGTTCTGCTGCGGAACATTATTTATCATTTTCATTCGAATTCTTTTTTTTTTTAATTTTTGCCTTATATTATATATCCCTTTATCACCTTTTGGTTAGTATGCGTAGCCACTACTCCCTTTAACGTGTGATTTCAACGTTGTGGCTACGCATTCTAACCAAAAGGGGATAAAGGGATATATTATATATATATTATGTCGTGAACTTTTTATACGTTTAACTATATCGCTTTTTCACACTTTGCTAAGAATGCGTAGCCAAAAAGAAGAATTAAAGAAAAATTACATAGAAAAATCGACGTGGCTACGCATTCTTAGCAAAGTGTGATAAAGGGATATAATATGAATGTTTTAAATATTTGTGTTTAAAATTTCATTTGTATTATTTATCCTCATCTTTTAAACCATTTAGAAACTTTGAACCGCTTCAAAGAAAAAAAAACTTAATATTCAAAAACTTAAAAGAAAAAAATCTTTATTATTAATAAATTATAGTTTAACTGAAATCAAACAGCTACAAAACAAATAGGTCAGAGAATGATTGTCCATTCAATGATTATCAACTCCTTGGCCCATATTGACTTAAATTTTTGAGTAACCATTGTTTGATATTAAATGTTACCATTATGATAACATCTATTTTTTCGATATCAATTAAACTTTATTTGGAAAGATTTGTGCAGAAAAAAGCAGTATGTTAGGACAAACATGTAAAGTTTAGACCAAGACAGTCACTTGTATGGACGCCTGGTTAGGTGAAACAGATTTGTGCCGAAGCTCAGATGAGTTTAAAGTGAAATACGTCGTAGAGATCTTGACCTATCGATNAGTACAAAAATTTTGAACGTATTTCAACTCAAAAATAGCATTCCTCACTGTTATCAAATGATAAAAAAACGTGAGTTTTTCTGAAAGATTACAAGTAAATTGTTAATGTACTGCAGTAGCTGATCAATAAACCCACAGCAAACATCGCCCACATTTATTCTTACATTTTATCCGTTTTCATTTAGAATTCAAATTGACCATTAATCTGAAGTAAATAATCTTCACGGTCAGCTACTTTAACCGTCAAATAAACACCTGTCCTTTAAACATCCAGTGACCTCAAATCGTATATCACCTGCGCTTAAACTGTCTATGATCAGGCTTGTAAAAGGGATGGCTTTTGCGTGGGTTTTCCATCCCTTTTTTGCGTGGGTTTAAGCAAAAGATAGGCAAAAAATGGGGATGGGGATAGAAAATACGGTCGGGGATGCATCCCTTTACAAGCCTGGTCTATGATTATCAAATGTGCCTACTTTAATAGAACAGTAACTTTGGTCAAACTTGTAGTTCTTGTTTCACTATGAATTGTTAACCTNGAAAGGGTTATTTCAATATTGTGGGCACTCAAAATAAAATTGACCATTTTTTGTAATAAATATTTTTATTATTAATAATTATAAGCGCAAATTAATCTTGAATTCAGAGGTTCGTTCTTTGGGCACTCGATTGTGCCAGTGGCCTAACTGGAGCATATTGAAAATATTATTAAACCGGTCCGAGAATCTCGGACCGACATGCAAAAATAAAATAAATTTTTATTCACATTTAAAAACTGTAGCGTCTGCCAAAAATTGTAACATGTGCTTCAGCCTCTGAATTTTTCCATTGTCAAAATAAACCAGATGTTCAACGGTCTTCAGGTGTGAAAATATGAAACGCAGATGACACTGATGATACACGCCATCTAGTGATAAATTATCAAACTCAAAATAAGCAATTTCCTGACAACATTATAATATAATTATCATGAAAAATCACAATTTTTAAAATGATACAAACAGCCGATGAAATTTAAGAAATTTATTGAAAAAAGATTACATAAGAATAAAAAACTCTGCGCAAATTTATTAAAATCCGTTCTAAAAAGACATCAAATTTCCGATACGAATATGGAAAAGCCTAAAGAATCATCTAGAAATGGCAATCGGACTGTATTGTTGAAAAAACTCTCTGAAAAAGATGCCGAAGTGAACAATTTGCATGATAGACTCGATAGTCAAGACCAAATAATTCAAAAATTGTTGGACCAATTACTGTCTATCAATAGCATTCTGACATCTGAAAATTTAACTGATCTAACGATTAGAAACTATGTTCAGAAATAAGAATTTTGGATATTTTAATCGGTAAATTTCGAGAATAAATTAAGAAATCGGAGTTGGATAATTTATTTTCTTTGTGTCTTGCATTGCTTTAATAAAAATTGAATCTATGACATTTTGTGACAAAAATTAGTATTTTTTTTTCAAAATTCTTCAAAAAACAGACAAAATTAAGACTTAGAAATGAATAACGTAAGTTTTGGTCTCGTAAATATAAATGCCAAAAATGATGTTTCACAGAATTGATTAACTGTTATTATAAGAAAACTGATTAAATTACCAAAAACCAAAAGATATTCATAATTTTAAAATATGAGAATGTTCCCAAAATAATCTGACTTTTAACTGAGCCTATTCGTTTTGTTAATAAGAAGTTCTGATTCAGAACTGTAAACTCTACTTATAATTGATAAACTGGGTTTTTCAATCAATTTCTTAATTATTGGACATTGAACATAACTGATTTGAAAAAGTCAAAAAGGAAGAGATAGTTCTAATTTTAGATATACCGCCATGTTTTGAAATAATCTTATACGAAATCAGACCGAACTGCCTGAAACTTTGATATTTAATTTTCTAAAATTTTCAGTAAAAGTATTTTAATTGAACTTTTTACAATGCAGTTAAGGAGAACTGACTTTGTTAGAAAAAGGCCTTTCTTACGTAGGTTATCGCAGCAACCATTGACCGCGTCTGATTATTTCTAGCCTTTTGATGAACTTAAAAAATGATGCCTTTTTGACTGAATTTAATTGTCATTAATTTTTTTGCAAAATAAATGCCAATCAGAAATAAAGTATTATTTTCGGCTCGTTTATCATTGATTTAATTTGATTTTTGAAAAAAGATTTAATATTATTATAAGAAATACAAGCGCTAATAATGCGGCTAATTGGTCAACTTTTGCGCTATTTTTTCTTAACATGAGTCATAATTCCCAAAAAATACGCTCTACTAAAAGACGCCGACTAAATTGTATAAGAGCATAGATTCAAATAACTTTTTGAGTGACGTATATCAAGTTTTGTATACTTTTAATGAAACCATTAATATCAATCACTGGTTATTCAGTTATTCCTCGAGATGATATCACTAAATTCAGATCATGGTTCTGTATAACTTTTCCTTTTTTAATTTTTGAAAGTCGAATTCCCGAAACGTCAATTAAAACTATATTTTAATAGATTAATTATAACAAAGTATAAGAGGAAATGTCCGAATCGCCCGTTCTTCCGCAAAATATGAAGAAATTATACACACAATGTCAAAACTCACATTTATTTGCAATGTCGATTCGGTCATATTCCACGATATAATTGGTAAAGTTTTACATTTTTATTGAAATATTTAATTAAAAATTTATTACTTAAAATTTAACATGAAAAATCAATTTCAAAAACTTTATTTAATTTTCATTTAATATGGTGACTTTCATTATTTTTTTGATAACTAATTTTTATGATAACTATAATTTATGTAGGCTATAAATTACAGTCTGAGTTTTTGCATTCACGGCGTTTTTTTATTCCGCAAAAATACTCGATGGTGATTGGTCAATATACGGAATTACTTTATCTGATTGGATCATAAAATCTTAACATAAACCGCCGTAAACGATAAATTTCAGGCTGTACATTTAACCGCGACATTGTCAAATTAATTGAAATAGCGTTACTCAAGTCACCTAATAAGTCTAAAAAAATAGTTTATGAATAACATGAAATTATGATTCTTAGATTTTTGAAGATAAACGTCGAACAGTCTGGTAAGTATAATTATTAAGATTGGAAGTTAGATATTCAATGATCTCTGAATTTCGAAATATGATTTTCACATTTTGAATCGTTTAGGTTTCATATAAAGATTTTCATATTATGATACCTCGGAATTTCATAATATGAATTTTATATTATGGAAACCTCTAAATGCATAATTAACGTCAAAATTAAGCATAAGTTGGCTTAAATGTATAATAACTCCATCATACTACTCTAGACGCAAGATTTGTGAAATTCGGCCAGAAAACCTTAGTCACCTCAACATTTTTATCGAAAATATCATGCTTGATCTCAACCAAAAAATTGAATTTGAAAATAGGTGTTGATTTTGAGCCGCTTTCTGTTAAGATGCGTTTAGATTAGATACTTGACCGTTTCGTATTCTGAATAACCCGCCCGAGAATCTTAAAAAGAGGTGAAAAAACCACGTAACAATTTTTAACGCGATATCCTCTTAGCAAATTTATCATAAGCGCTTCTTATCATAAGGTATCGCTATGAGGTGCTAGGCGCACTAAAACGATAATCTTTATCCTATAACTTACACCTTTGATTTTGAAGAAGGGATAATTTGACGATTACAACACGTTGAATTTGGCCTATGAGGTTGAGCAGTTTAAAGATTATGAGAAGTGAAACTAGAAAAGTTTCTCAGATCTTATTTTTTGGTCACGAAAATTAATTCGTTACAACAATTTTTGGATCAAGCTTGAATTAAATTTCAATTTGCGCTTTATTTGATATCCGAAATAATATTCAAATTTAGTGTCCCTCAAATAATTAAACTTAGTTTCAATTATGATTCAAAATCTAGGGTACTGAGTCAGTACTACTGACAATACCGTTTTGTTGTGGTAACTGTTAAATGCTTTCACCGCCTACGCGTCAACTGACTTATTGCGCTCATTCTCCTTATAAGTTTGGTACAGAAAACTATATTTTATTATATTTTGAACAAATTTGATATAGAAATTTTATAACTATGAAAAAAATGTTTTGTTTAAGTTTCGACATTATTATTGTCAAAGTTTTTTAATGAATAATCTCATTTGGGCATTTTTTCTAGTCATTTTCATAATGGAATTTCGTAGTTATTCGGGGTAAGAAATATCACTTTGTTTCAGATAGAACCCCATAAGAAATGTAACTCTAAACTGGAGATAAAAAACCATGCAATTTTGTTCAAAAGTTTTGGATCAATAAATATGATCATTTAAAAGGTAAAAATATTGAATTTCAAAAATTCATTTTTGAGTCACAGTTACAATCATTTATAAGGCACAAGACTTTAACTTCTTACTCCAGCACGAAATAATTTCAAAAAAAAGTTACGTTTGAATAAACGTAAATCAAAATTCAGCTAATTTTGAAAAAAATTTATGAAGGTAACTTATTTTAGCAGTTTGAAAAAAATGATGACAGAAAATAAATTATTACTAAACAAGAAAAAACTACGTTTCATGTGGTATTGTGATCAAATTTGAAATTTTCAGAAAAATAATAATCCATATTAGCGAAAAATTTCATATCAAATGAATGAAGTCAAATTTTAAAACGCATACAAATGTGCACGACCTTGGACAGCCTGATTTCGAAATTGTGCAGATTTCATTTATCCTGATGAATTTTGACCGGATTATTGAAAAATGCGGGCGTTTGCGCAAGCGAAAACGTGGAGGATCCAGTCTTCTAATTTTGACATCTAAAAGATTTGAATTAAATTATGACTGTCACTAATTTCCGGTGCCAGTTTTCCCTATATCCCCCCTCATAATCAAAATTTCATATCAAATTAAATTCCCTGGTCGCCTTCGTCCAGCTCTGTTGTCCACTATCCAAAATGTAATTTAATGAAAAATTCAAAAAATTTTAATTTTCTAATTACGGTCAAATCTTCTCAGAATCGCCTGCATTTGTCAAAATTATCAAAAAGCGAGAAATTTAATCCGCTAAGGTGAGGATTGCCATTGCAAATTAGCTTTTCGCATAATAGAGCCATTTTATAACGACTGTACAAATCAACTTTTCATTTCCCTTCTTGCCCCTTTTATCAAATGATTTTTCAAATTTAATTTTAAATTGAATCATTTAGATCGTATAGATCAAACGAAGGGGAAACCTTATGACAAAGATAAAATAAACAATTTAACACTTTAGGGGGTGGTCATCGCATTTGAAGGGGAAGGAAAGGCGGGGGTCGAAAGGCACTGCTTTCAAAGCAGGTGTATAAAAACTCTAAAATATTATTTTGAAATAAGCATGCCTTAAATACAGCATATATTTTCGGTAAATTTTCAGAACTATTCATCAAATAGCAGAAAAAAAATAATGAATTAAGTTGGTTGTTTCGACTTGAACAAAAAGGGCTCATTTCTGCTTCATAAAACCATTATATCTACATTAAAGTTGCTAGATTTATGAGTTTCATAGAAATTGAATATTGAAATGAAAGAAAAAAAACTGTTGTTTATTTTGCCGATTCAACTTTCAAGTGGTTGTTATGCAGTTTATATGACATTTTTTGATATTTTTACATACATTAGAAAATTAAAAAAGAAAAATAATTTTAATTGAAGTTTTCCTTCAATTTTTCGTGAATGAGCCCAAGAATGCAGAGAATGTCATTGTTACCATTGTATTTATTTTACAATATCACGAATCGATTTCTGAGTTTAATTTATACGTAAAACTTTTTTCTTGAAAGCAATGTTTATATTAATAATTCCCTATATTTTTAATTATTTATTCTCTGCAACGTTTCGCATTAACAAGTTGTTTCAAATAAAGTGATTTTGAAGTTTCAAGAATAGTATATAAAATAGTATTGATTCATTTTATATTAACAACTTTCACGAATCTTTTTTTTTATTCCATTTATTGATCGTCACTCCGGCTGTGGTCGAGAAACTTAATTCGAATGACGCTGAAGGCGTTGATTTGATTTGCTGATGTAAGCTCTTTATTTTTTAAGCCATTGCTGTGAGCAAATCAGAGAACTGAATCATTCCCGCCAAATTTAACAATATATAAATCGTGATATTTGACAGCTGTCGTTTTATAATCACAGGAGATAATAGTCAAAATAAAAACATGGCAAAATTTCAAGTCATTCTTATTGCATATATCTTATTAACACTTTTGTAAATATCCCGGCTCCGATTAGGAAACGTAGTGTGTTTTAAAGTAGTAAGGCCGGGATATTAACAAAAGTGTGAATAGGGGATATGTTAATTTTCACAATGAATTGTGTGTCTTTAACGACTTGACAGGCATCAGACCGGTTTGATGAAACTGATCTCATTTTATGTGAAAGTGAAAAAATCAGAGACCCGGTCACCGATGTGATAATAATTCAGTATCATGAATACCCCGCCACGTTACCTACATTTGGCGTATTCTCGCAATTTAAATGATAAGGAAAAAACTAGCCTCTGAAATCCGCATAGATAACGATTATTTAACGGCCAGGTACTTTTTCCCAGCATGTTTAAGCAGAGTCGTCTCCAAGGACTTTTTAGTAAATTGAAAGAGGGGATAGGGGGGCGAGCGAATAAGCTAATTCCCCGCCACGCATAAGCCGATTTTATTATCAGTAAAACTCCAGCTAAATGACACAATTACCAAATCACACCAAAATTATTCTTTAATAGTTAATCTGCCGAAATTTTCATAATTAAGCAAATAAATACAGCATTTTTAATGTTAGTGAAAAATAACCGATTTTAAATTTTGCGAATACAAGAAGTAAATATTAAATTCAAAAATAGAAGTCTTATTAAGAAACTGAGCAATTTAAGTCTCAAGTGATGAGCACTTCAAGTCATGAAACTTTATACAGTACTCTTTTAAAATTTTGGTTTGTAGAGAAGAAGACCAAATATCGGCAAAATATTTTTGCCATAAAATTTTCGACGATATTTGCGCTTTCGGCGATATTGGGACGTTCGGCGATATGAGGACATAAATTAACCTTCAATTTGATAAAAAGAGTTTGAAATGAAAACATAATTTGACTAGTCAAAGTAAAATACAAAAATGAGTAAATTTAGCACTCGACAAAACCTAATCAAACAAAAATTAAAAAGGGAGATTTGGGACGTTCAATTTTGAAGTATAATGGCATTTATGACGACTTCCAAGTACTTTATAATAAGAACCTTAGACGCTCTCTCAACTTCGGCGATATTGGCTCTTTTGGGAATTTGGGTACATAAAGAATTTTAGCGAATAATCGTCGAATTACGTTAGTTTATATATAGGGCACCACCCTGTAGTGCACATTTGAAGGTAATTTTCTGTTAAATAAACTCAAAAACAATAGACTCACCAGCAAAATTGGTGCTTTATTGTAAATGATGTTATCCATGAAGTACAGATCTAAAATTTCATTTAAAACCATTATTCTAGATCAGTAAGCTATATTTACTTTTCACGTTTGTTTTTTTCAGTTTGAAAATTCAAATATGAGTTCTGAAATAAAAGATCAATGTTTGCTTACCCACATAGAAATACAAGATGTTTCAATCTTCAAGGTAACGAAAATAAAATATAAAAAAATGTAACATTTTGACAAAAGACCTATTTTGGTGGATGTTAAATTAAATATATATTACAGGGGAAATCCCTATATCGCCGGCCCGATATTGTCGATAGAGCCAAAATAGCCGACATTGCGTGGGCATTGGATGTTTTTATAACAATTTATTGAGTGCGTCATAAATGACGTCATACATCAAGATTAAATTTCGAAAATGTACATTTTGAAATTTTCATTTGATTGCGTTTGATGGACTACGTTATTATACACATTTTTGTCTTCTACTTCATTTAAACCTACTGTGAAACTCCTTATGAAATTTGAAATTTCTCAAAGTATGACGTCATTTCGAGTGTCCACACATTTTCCATTATTGCACGAAAATTTATTTCTGTCCTTAGGTCGCCGAAAATGCCCGATATCGACAATTTTAAAAAAAATTTCGGCAATATTGCAAGCGAGGACTGAATTGTAGAAAGTACAAAATAATATATTTTCTTAGAAAATCTTTCAAAAATTCAAAAGTTGTTTCCAATCACCAGCACAGAACGTCGTACATAAAGGCAGAAGAAATTCACGAAGACGTTCAATTGCGAGTTCAAGTAAATATTCACCTTTAGAAATATCGTCTATATATCCCTTTACGAAGAAGGTAGATATTTTTTAATTTGGTATTGTAGACTATGTAGTTTAATAGTAGTACTGATTCACCAGACTTAATCAGAAAATATCTACCCCTATCGTAAAGAGATAAAGCAGTCTTAATTTGATTTATTTTCAGGGATAGCTTTGCTCAATTATTCATCGTTTCCAACAAATTAGAATTCCATTTTTGGTTTTCTTGGTTAATATTCGTTTTTTTGAATTTAAAAGCCACCTAACTTTTGAAAAAAATTTTCTGCTCATTCTGGTTCGGATTAACTGTTTTTCAATTTAATGTACAGCCATTAATAAAGTTTTTCTAAAACTGTGATATGGATAAATTTATTAAAATTGAGGTTTAACTAAAATAGGCCCGACAGTAATTTTTCGCCTACGGTAGCTGATGTTTTTATATTATATGTTTTAGAAAATCATAATTTAAAATGATCTATGCAAAAATTTTCACAAAATTTCACCAGGAAAGTGTTCAAAAACGCAGAATCGTTTTTGAAATTCCCTATTATTTGGCTTGAAATTATTCTTGAATTTATTTCGAATATTCCAAGCCAAATGATAGGCAAATGCAGAAAAATGGTTTCGGAAAAATTTTCTGGTGAAATTTGGATAATTTTATCACATCGAGCATTTTTATTCACGATTTCCTGGAACATATCAAAGAATCACCTACCTTAGGCAAAATAAAATTGTCGGGTTTACCTTAGGTTGAATCATGAATAATTTTAATCCTTTGTTTATTCACTTGATACTGAATTCACAATCTGATACTGTCTCGCTGCAACAAATAGTCAATAACACAATAAATTCATTTTAACTCAAAAAATCAGTTATGAGAAAAATAAAATAAATGTTAAGTTTTCCTTAAATGCGAATGAAGTATTTTTATAGCAATTTGAACGGCAATATCTCTTTATCACCTTTAAGGGGGTAGCAGCGATGTGGCAGACTGGCGTCAATTTAATTTAACAAAATAATTAGTTGGTTTATTTTTTTGTGCTTATTGTATGTATGTATGTATTTATTGCTCAATATTAATTCAAATCGAGGCTTACTACGCCCCTTTTTACAGTCAGAATAAAGAATACACAGTTTGTACATTATTTTCAGTCAGCTTATTATCGTTAGTTAAACCAAAATAAATGTGTGTCAGCTCATTAAAATTATTTTTTTATCTATTTGAAGAACGATTTGAGTTCAAACTTTTATTTCATAATTCCTAAAATTTTCGAAAAAATTCAAAGCATTATGACAAAATTTTACATTAAAATTTTCGTCCAAAATTTGTTCTTATTAATTTTTTTGAAAATTAACGAATAAAACCGAAAAAAATGCCACTTTAACTTTTTTTCATGCATGTCTACATATTTTCTGACTGCTGTTGTGAAGAATCATGAAATGTTATTGCCATTTGTTTGTCGACTTTTTCAGAAATATTATGAAAATTTGTCCGCGAAATCAAGTCCAAAATTTTATTGTTTTTTTTTTGAAATCTCCTTAAAAAATAAAGCACAGATCACATGTGAAATTTATAGTATCTATTCGATTTCCGTATTTCAATCGTTGGAAAGGTCAAGCGAATATTGTTTCTGAACTACTGATGAAACTTACCACATTGCT
>SCLH01000889.1:548879-573550 GCA_004367855.1 Oikopleura vanhoeffeni
GAAGAGATTGTGCTCCATGGTTCTAAATAACAGTAATTTATTATTTTTCATCTGTTACTATAGAAGCCTAAAAATATACGCTTCGACACAACTGGATTAAGTTATTTTAATTTATAGTTGATTTAGTTCGAAATCGAAAATTTAGAATTTTTGAAAAAAGACGGGAAAAACGATTTACCAATCGGAAAGAAATATTTTTCTGCTGTGTTTAATGAGAATAAATGATAAACTATGGATGGGTCGGCTTATCAGTTCGGCAAGTTGAGTGTAATAATACTTAATCCGGATAATGAGGTGCCTGAGTAATTTCTGTGCGATCCGTATTTGTTTAAAAAGTATTGATTCAGCGTATTAAACAAAAGGAAGAAAAAAAAGAGACATTGATCTAATATAGTGAAAGTAAGCCATTCCAAATAGTTTTCAGCAGCATTCCAAAAAGAAATTGTCTGAAAATGCAACGACCCTTAAAGTAACATGATTATGCTCAATAAATATTAATTATTGTTCAATGTTCAAGGCGAGAGCACACAAAACAAGATTAAATGGTAAAAATGAAAAGAGAAAATCGATACTATCATAAAAAATGATTTCTTAATCTATTTAACATTTTGAAATAATTAAATTTTTTAAAATATTATCAAGTTTTCATGTCAAACTGCTGAATTAATTACTTTTTAGATGATTAAAGTTAATTCGATAGATATTTAAGCCGAAAACGGTACTTTTGATAAAACTTTGTGATTTCAAACACAGCCTTTAAATATATTATAAGCCCATTCTGTTTATTTCTGGTGCTATAACACATGGGAAGTAAGAAGTAAACCCTTAATAAACAGCTTGATTTGTTTTCGATTCTAAGTCGACAAAAAAACTTGATCGGCATAATCGACTTATTTTCGATCCGACCCGATAGGGTTTGAAATTGGTCGATATACCGATCAGTTCGAACTCCGATAAGGTTTATGAAAGTCGATACCGATCAAGTTTCGATCCCGATCAGGTTGTTCAATCTCGAACGATAAGTCGATCCGATGCAGGTTTATGAGAATCTTCGATACCGATCAAATCATCCGATCAGTTTTGATCTAAATTGGTCGACCGATCAAGTTCGTCCGAGCAGAGTTTTGCTGAAATGTTCGACCGATCAAGTTCGATCCGAACAAGTTTGAATTGGTCGATCCGATCAAGTTCGATCCGATCAGGTTTCGAAAGATCTTCGATCCGATCAAGTTCCCCCCCCCCCCCCCCCCCCCCCCCGATCCGAATCAGGTTTTGAAATTGTCGATCCGATCAAGTTCCGATCGATAGGTTTTCAAAAGTTATGCGACCTGCTTAAGGAGTTCAAGCTAATAGCTCAGTCTCCCCGAAAAACTTCATTGGCAGATTTTAACGAAGAAGTTCGTTATTTAAAATCATTAGGTGCCTCAAACAAGTAAGAAATCTTAACTTTATTTGAGGCCAATCTCTAATTGATGCAGTTGAAACATACACAGAGTTATTTTACATAAGCTCTTTCTTAAGCGGAAACTGAGCTCACACTTTTTTTCAGTTTTTTAAAAAGATAAAACAAAATGATAGAGTGCTGGTGGTTGATCCTCTCTCAAGTATTTTGATTAGGCATTCATCCCAAGATGAGATTCATCTGTGCTTAAAATTTTTGCCGAAAATCGAGCTGTTTTGACATCACGAATTACACAATTTTAAACCATTTGTCGAGCAATAAAGCTCGCAATTGGAGGATGCAACGCAACATTAATCAATATTACAAAGCCTGTCGTTGTTAGTAAAAAGAACAGAAGATGTTTTGCCTGATCAAGGTACTAATATTCACTTGCAGAAATCAATGGGTCTAGACTAATATGGTGAGAGCTGTCAAACTTCAAGCAACAATGATGCTTATCTTCGTCTTATCATTCAGTTTACATTAAGTTAGAAATAATGAAAAAACAGATACGGGGGGGCGGCGTCGCGGGCGTATTAATGGTTATTGATTGTTGATTTATTGCAGCCATGGTAAGGCCGAACTACAATCGTCATCTAACCCTAGCAAACTCAACATGATATCGGGGTGCAATGCATATGCTTCGCAAGAGAGTTTGATTACTGAAAAATTAGTAACATTACAAGTTTGTATACAGTGATACAAAGTTTAATATGACGATGAAGCGTAAAAAGTACAGAGTGTCTAAACACTTGAGTCTTCTGTTTAATCACATTTTAGATACTTAGATATATGTTCATTATTATTATACGCGAGAATAAATACTTAATTGTGGTGAATTTGGAGATCAGGCTTTTTTATGAAAAAAATATTAATTATACAAATTACCTACAGTTATTATTCAAATTACACACTGCTAATTCTTATTCATTACCAAATCAACACGAAAAAAGAAGCAAGCTCGAATGCTGACCACACGTATTTTACTTAAGCGTATTGAAAATTAAAAATATATTATTAGTCTCGTAGTTGTGGTAGTAAATCCCGGCATCCACGATATATTATTCAAGGAAGTCATCTACTCTGGGCACGGACGAGAAAAAGACTGGTTCTAAAAGCCGCTATTTTTGTGACAGTAACAACAAATAAGAATTGAGTATCAAAAGAATAAAAAAAACTAAAGACTAACAGACCAGATAGTTGTTTATACTACAGCAAATGCATCATATAATATATGTGTCCAATATGCAGTAATAATTTTACAAAATAAAGTTTTTTGGTTTGAACTAAGAATTCCACTGTAATTTTGGTACTTCAGCACATAGCGGTTAGAATAATGTTAAATATAATTTTTGATAAAAAAAGTCCGAAAGTGAGAGCTGGGTGAAACGCGAGATTATTTATCTAACTAAAAACAATATAAACAGATTTGCTTTTCAGTGACTTCATCAGATACTGCATTTTTTAGTATCTTTCACAAAAATAATGCATATAGAGTATTCATAATCGTCAACAATAGATAAAAAAGTTCATGTATTTTTGCCAAATTAGATTGATTAAACTAATAAAATATTTGATGCAATCTTTACGCTTTCGAAACATCAATAGCGGTCCAATATAGTTATAACGCGTAATAGTACGATTCCACGCAGAAACCTACATAAGCTTCGCAAACACCTACGTCATTTGAAAAATAAATTTTTTCGTTCCATGGGTGCGGCGTATAGTTAAGAGGCAAAAGATAGCTTTTTTTCAAACGTTCCTCAGGCAAGAAGAATAGGCGTTTAAATCGAGAATTTTCAAGACCAAGATGTTCTCCGGCGGCATCTGTCTCGCGCGTACAATGGAAAAGTACACTTTAAAAAAAAATTCAGATTGACCAATGAAGTTAGGTATTTCAAAGAATTCAAAAACAGTTTTCAAGTCCCGCAGACAATTGCGCTAGTCTTGAAAGTGGGCAATATAACAGATAAAATATTTATGTTTTTCTTCTGGTTTTCTAGAGTGATTTACTGTGAGAGATATTTTTTTTCATAATTCAATTGTTCCTGACATTTTAAACGATTTCTGGATAAATTTTTCTAATCATGTTTATTAAAGTTCTTATTCATTTTTCAATACAATATAATTAGTACATGCTAGAAGATTTGAAACGCAAAATTAACTGACATCTCCACAAGATTCTAACTCGACCATATTGATATACCGGCAATTTAAATCTAGATATTGTCCATGACCAATCAGAGAAAATTTTACAAAAGGCGTATAGTATAGAAAGCTACGAATAGTAGAATTACGCGTTAGTAGGGTTTTTTGGCGACAAAGCTTTCTAACTATACGCGGCGCACCCTGTACTTTCGATATTTAAAACTGAAACAGATGATATTGAAGACAAGAACTGAAATTCAACCAGTGATAATCTAAGTGACAATTGAATGACTCATCTCGAAGAGTTTGAGACAAACATAAATGGGCAATGTTTCTAAAATCGAGATTAATTTTCCGATTTCTGAGAACACTTTCATAAAGGGGCGATACATCGCCCCGAATTTGCGAAATTTGCGAAAGAACACTACGGAATTTTAGCTAAAATACTGCCCAGTGGCTTTTTATCCGCCGAATGTGCAGATTCTTTTGAGCGTCAGAATCAACGTCATTTTACAGAATTGAATTTCCCAAGTCTAGTCTTTTAAGATTTTAATTTGATTGTTGTTTGTTCGAATTTTTAGCTTCTAATTATTGTGAGTTTCTTCTACACATCTTTGGTGAACACTTCCTTATAAGATTCACAAATTTGGGTTCGACATATAGAGCGAACGCGTTTTTTTGATTACTTCGAACAAAAAATTCTTCAATCTTTTCACAGATCGCGAATGTTGCCATAATTGGCCGATTGCAATATCGCGATACTGTAGCAAAAATACTTTTGCGATATTGCCCCCCCCTGTTTTGTTTTTTGGTCAAAGAAAACGAGATCTCAGCATTTGACAAACAATTACAAAGTCTTCAACACGTAGAGAATTAGCAGCAATAAAGTTTTAATGCATTCACAGATGTTTTCAAATATTTTAACAATATTAATGGCATTTTATACATTTCAGGTTACGAAATTCTTGAACAATTAACGAAATACATGCCGCAGTCAATTTGTTATGAATATATTTATTTATAAAGAAGGCTTTTGCCGGCAACATTAGTGATAGATTTTAAGTTTAGTAAGTTTTTTTGGTACTCTGCGTTCAAAACACAGCCGGAAGTTCTGCTGCGGAACCATTATTTATCATTTCATCCGATGTCTTTTTTAATTTTTCCTATATTAATATCTTTATCACCGTTTTGGTTAGTATGCGTAAGCCCTCACTGCCTTTAACATGTGTGATTTCAACGTTGTGGACGCATCTAACCAAAAGGGGATAAAGGGGATATATTATTAATATATGTTGTGACTTTTTACGTAACTGATATGCTCTGGCTCTTCACACTTGCAAAGAATGCGTAGCCAAAAAGAAGAATTAAAGAAAATTAACTAAAAAATCGCCGTGGCTACGCATTCATTAGCAAGTGTGATAAAGGGATATAATATGAATTTTTAAATATTTGTGTTTAAAAATTGTAATTTGTATTCAATTTATTCCTATCTTTTTAAAACCGATTTAGAAACTTGAAACCGCTTAAGAAAAAAAAACTAATATTCAAAACTTAAAAGAAAAATATCTTATTTATAATTATAGTTTAACTGAAAATCAGACAGCTACAAAACAAATAGATCAGCGCAAGATGTCCATGTCATGATTAATCAATCCTTGGCCCATAGATCTTAAATTTTTGAGTAACCATTGTTTGATATTAAGTACAATGATAACATGCTATTTTTTCGTATCAATAAAGCTTTATTTGGAAATATTTCTGCAGAAAAGCAGTAGTTTAGGACAAATACTGTAAAGTTAGTACCAAGACAGTGCACTTGTATGGACGCCTGGTTAGGTGATAACAGATTTGTGCCGAAGCTTTCAGATGAGTTTAAAGTGAAATACGTCGTAGAGATCTGACTATCGATTAGTAAAAAATTTGAACGTAATTTCAACTCAAAAACTAGCATTCCTTCACTGTTACAAATGATAAAAAAACGTGATTTCTGAATAGATTACACGTAATTGTTTATGGCGCTGCAGTCTGATAATAAAACACAGCCAAACATCGCCCAATTTATTCTTCACAATTTTACTCATTTCATTTAGAATTCAAATTGACATAACTGAAGTAAATAATCTTCAGTCAGCTCTTTACCGTAAATAAACACCTGTCCAGTAACTCCAGTGACCTCAAATACGTATATCACTGCGTAAATGGATTCACTAATACAAATTGCCTACTTAAGAACAGTAATTTGGTCAAAACTTGTAGGCTTGTTTAGTATGAATTTCACTGGAAGGGTATTTCAATTGTGGGGCACTCAAAATAAATTGACCATTTTTCTCGTAAATATTTTTATTATTAATAATTAAAGGCAAATTAATCTTGAATCAGCGATTCGTTCTGGGCACTCGATTGGCAGTGTCTAACTGGGAGCATATTGAAATATTATTAAAACCTGGTCTGAGATCTCGGACTGACGGACATAAATAAAATAATTTTATTCAACATTAAAAACTGTAAGCGTCTGCCAAAAAATATGTAAAATGTGCTCAGCGCTGAATTTTTTCCTCATTGTCAAAAATAAACAGAAACAATGTTTAATCCGCCCAGGTGTGAAAATATTAAACGCAGAGACAACTGAACTGCATACAACGCTCAATCTTAGCTGATTAATTATCAAACTCAAAATAAAGCATTTCATGACATACAATAATATAATTATCATGAAATCACAATTTTTAAAATGATCACAAACAGCCGATGAAATTTTAAGAATTTATTGGAAAAAAGATTACATAAGAAAAAACTCTGTCGCAAATTATAAAATCCGTTCTAAAAAGAACCATCAAAATTTCCGATCCGAATAATGGAAAGCCTAGAAGTATCTAGAATGGAATGGACGTATGTTGAAAAAAACTCTCTGAACAGATGCGAATGAAATTGCAGATAGACTCGATAGTCCAAGACCAAAATAAGTCAAAAATTGTTTGGATCGCAATTACTGTCATCAATACATTCATGACTCTGAAATATGTAACTTGATCTATACGATTAGGAAAACTATGTTCAGAAATAAGAATTTTGGATATTTATCGGTAAATTCGAGAATAAATTAAGAAATTCGGAGTTGGAAATTATTTTCTTTGTGGTCTTGGCATTGCTTTAATAAAAATTGAACTATGACATTTGTGACAAAAAATTAAGTATTTTTTTTTCAAAATTCTTTCAAAAACAGACAGAATTAAGACTTAGAAGATGAATAAGCGTAAGTTTTGGTTTCGTTAATATAAATGTCAAAAATGATGTTTCACAAAATTGATAACGGTTTATTAAGAAAACTGATAAATACCAAAAACAAAAGATATCATAATTTACATAAGAGAATGTTCAAATATCTGACTGTTTAAACTGAGCACTTCGTTTTGTTAATCAGAAGACTGAATTCAGAACTGTAAACTCGTACTTATATTGATAGAACTGGTTTTCAATCAATTTCTTAGATATTGGACATTGAACATAAGCTGATTTGAAAAAAGTAAAAAAGGAAGAGATAGGTTCTAAATTTTAGATATACGCCATGTTTGAAATAATCTTATACGAAATCAGACCGAACTGCCTGAAACTTGATATTTAATTTTCTAAAATTTTCAAGTAAAAGATTTTAATTGAACTTTTCAATGCAGTTTAGGAAGAACTGACTTTGTTAGAAAAGGCCTTCTTACGTAGGTATCGCAGCAACCATTGACGCGCGTCTGAATTAATTTCTAGCCGTTTGATTGAACTTAAAAATGATGCTTTTTGACTGAATTTACATTAGTCATTAATTTTTTTGCGAAATAAGATGCCAAATCCAGAATAAAAATATTCTTTTCGGCTGTTTATCAATTGAATTTTAATTTGATTTTTTGAAAAGAATAATTTATTAATAAAGGAGAATACACAAGCGCTAATAAGCGCCTAAATTGGTTCAACTTTTTGCGCTATTTTTTCTTCAACATGCGAGTCATAATTACCACAAAAAATACGCTCTACTAAAAGACCGCCGACTAAATTGTTATAAGACAATAGATTCAAATAACTTTGAGTGACTATACAAGTTTTGTATCTTTATAAGAAACATTAAATCAACATCACTGGTTATTCAGGTGCCTATTCCGCGATGATATCACTATTCAGATCACTGGTTCTGTATAACTTTTCTTTTTATTTATTTTGAAAGTCGAATCCCCGAAACGGTCAATTAAAAACTTATAATTTAATACGATTAATTATATACAAAGTATAAGAGGACAATAGTCGAATCGCCCCGTTCTTAGCAAATATGAAGAAATATTACACACAAGTCAAACCACAATTTATTGTGGCAAGTGTCGATTAGGTCATTTAGCACGTTATTCACGATATATTGGTAAAAGTTTGACATTTCATTGAATACTTATTAATTAAAATTTTATATAATTACACATGAAAATTGAATTTCAAAAACTTTATTTAATTTTCCATTTATCATGGTGACTTTCATGATTTTTTTTGATAAGCTAATTTTAGATAACTATAAATTTATTGTAGGCTATACAATTACAGTCTCGATTTTTTTGCATCTACACGGCGTTTTTTATTCCGCAAAAAACTCGATGGTGATTGTCAATATACGGAATTACTTTCTAATTGATGCATAAAATCTTAACATAAACCGCCGTAAACGATAAATTTCAGGCTGTACACTTTAACGCGCGACATTGTCAAATTAATTGAAATAGCGTTACTCAAGTCACCTATAATAGTCTAAAAAATAGTTTATGAATAACATGAAATTATGATTCTTAGATTTTTGCAGATAAACGTCGAACAGTCTGGTAAGCTATATATTAACATTGGGAAGTTAGTATTCTAATGATCTCTGATTTTCGAAATATGATTTTCACATTTTGAATCGTTAGGTTTCATATAAAGATTTCATATTATGATACCTCGGAATTTCATAATATGAATTTTATATTATGGAAACCTCTAAATGCATAATTAACGTCAAAATTAAGCATAAGTTGGCTTAAATGTATAATAACTCCATCATACTACTCTAGACGCAAGATTTGTGAAATTCGGCCAGAAAACCTTAGTCACCTTCAATTTTTAATCAAAAATATCATGCTTGATTCTCAACCAAAAAATTGATTTGAAAATAGGTGTTGATTTTGAGCCGCTTTCTGTTAAGATGCGTTTAGATTAGATACTTGACCGTTTCGTATTCTGAATAACCCGAGAATCTTAAAAAGACGGTGAAAAAAACCACGTAACAATTTTTAACGCGATATCCTCTTAGCAAATTTATCAACAGCGTTCTTATCATAAGGTATCGGCTATGAAGGTGCTAGGCGCACTAAACGATAATCTTTATCCTATAACTTAACACTTTGATTTTGAAAGAAGGATAATTTGACGAATTACAACACGTTATGATTTGGCCTATGAGGTTGAGCAGTTTAAAGATTATGAAAAGTGAAAGCTAGAAAAGTTTCTCAGAGCTTATTTTTTTGGTCACGAAATTTGAATTCGTTACACAATTTTTTGGATCTAGCTTGATTAAATTTCAATTTGGGCTTTATTTGATATCCGAAATAATTTCAAATTTAGTGTCTCTCAAATAATTACACTTAGTTTCAATTATGATTCAAAATCTAGGGTAGGGTCATACTACGACAATACCGTTTTTGTTGTGGTGTAACTGTTAAATTCTTTCACCGCCTACGCGTCAACTGACTTTTGCGCTCATTCTCCTTATAAGTTTGGTACAGAAAACTTATTTATTATATTTGAACAAATTTGATATAGAATTTATAACTACAAAAAATGATTTTGTTTTAATTTGAACATTATTATTGTCATAGTTTTTTTAATGAATAATCTCATTTGGCGCATTTTTTTCTAGTCATTTTTCATAATGAAATTTCGTAGTTATTCGGGGTAAGAAATATCACTTTGTTGCAGATAGAACCCCATAAGAAATGTAACTCTAAACTGGAGATAAAAACGCATGCAATTTGTTCAAAAGTTTTGGATCAATAAATATGATCATTTAAAAGGTAAAATATGAATTTCAAAAAATTCATTTTGAGTCACAGTTAAATCATTCCATAAGGCACAAGACTTTAACTCTCTTACTCGCACGAAATTAATTTCAAAAAAGTTACGTTTGAATAAACGAAATCAACAATTCAGCAGCATTTTGAAAAAAATTTATGAAGGAATTATTTTAGCAGTTTGAAAAAAAACGATGACAGAAAATAAAGTTATTACTAAGCAAGAAAAAACACGTGTCATGTGGTATTGTGATCAAATTTGAAATTGTCAGAAAAATAATAATCCAGATAGCGAAAATTTCATATCAAATGAATGAAGTTCAAATTTTAATACGTACAAATGTGCACGACCTTCGGACAGCCTGATTTCAAATTGTGCAGATTTTGATTATCCTGATGAATTTTAACCGGATTATTGAAAAAATGCGGGCGTTTGCGCAAGCGAAAACGTGGAGGATCCAGTCTCTAATTTTTGACATCTAAAAGATTTGAATTAAATTATGACTGTCACTAATTTCCGGTGCCAGTTTTCCCTATACCCCCTCATAGATGCAAAATTTCATATATAAATTAAATTCCCTGGTCGCCTTCGTCCAGCTCTGTTGTCCACTATCCAAAATGTAATTTAATAAAAAATTCAAAAATTTTAATTTTCCAATTACGGTCAAAGATCTTCTCAGAATCGCCTGCATGTTGTCAAAATTATCAAAAAGCGAGAAATTAATCCGCTAAGGTGAGGATTGCCCATTGCAAATTAGCTTTTCGATAATTAGAGCCATTTTATAACGACTGTACAAAATCAACTTTTCATTTCCCCTTTCGCCCCTTTTATCCCAATGATTTTCAAATTTAATTTTAAATTGAATCATTTAGATTCGTATAGATCAACGGGGGAAACCTTATGAAAAGAATAAAAATTAACAATTTAAACAGCCTTTAGGGGGTGCATCGCATTTGAAGGCGGGAAGGAAAGGCGGGGGTCGAAATCACGAAAGCACTGCTTTCAAAGCAGGTTGTAAAAACTCTAAATATATTTGTGAAATTAAGCATGCCACAAATACAGGCATCATATTTTCGGTTAATTTCAGAACTATTCATACAAATAGCAGATAAAAAAAATAATGAATTAAGTTGGTTGTTTCGATTAAACAAAAAAGGGCTCATTTCTGCTTCATAAAACCATATATCTACAACTTAAAGTTGCTAGATTTATGAGTTTCATAGAAGTTGAATATTAAAATGAAAGAAAAAAGTGTCTGTTTATTTTGCCGATTCAAACTTTCAAGTGGTTGTTATGCAGTTTATATGACAATTTTTGATATTTTACATACATTAGAAAATTTAAAAAAGAAAAATAATTTTAATTGAAGTTTTCCTTCAATTTTTCCGTGAATGAGCCCAAGAATGCAGAAAATGTCAATTGTTAGTACCATTGTATTTATTTTACAATATCACGAATCGATTCTGAGTTTAATTTATACGTAAAACTTTTTTCTTGAAAGCAATGTTTATATTAATAATTCCCTATATTTTTAATTATTTATTCTCTGCAACGTTTCGCATTAACAAAGTTGCTTTCAAACAAAGTGATTTTGAAGTTTCAAGAATAGTATATAAAATACTGTATTGATTCATTCATATTAAGAGGGTAGCAGCCGATGTGGCAGAATGGCGTAATTTAAACTACGAAACATAATTAGTTGTTTATTTTTTGTGCTTATTGTTAGCTGAAACCACAATAAATGTATATCAGCTCATCTAAAAATTAATTTTTTATCTATTAAGGAACGAGTTGAGTACACTTTTATTTTATATAAACGTAAATTCGAAACAATCAAAGCAATTAATAATTTTAAGCATTAGTTCTCCAAAATTTTTCTGATTACTTTTATGAAATCGGTGAATAAAACGCAAAAAATAGTCTCACTTTAACTTTTTTCCATGCATGTTCTACATATTTTCTGACTGCCTTTGAAAAACTCATGAAATGGTTTTTTTGGCATTGTTTGCGACGTCTTTAAAATATTATGAAAATATTTCCGCAATCAAGTCAAAAATTAATTAGTAGTTTTTTGAAATCTCTGTAAAAAATCAGGCGAATCTACTTGTGAAATTTCTGGTCTATATTGGTCTTCGTTCACGAATGCAAGGTCGTGAATCGTTTCTGAACTTCTGATGAACATTTACAACACTTGCTTAAGGAACCGTGCTGCCATTTGGGCACGCAATTCATGAAAATTTTATTATTTTTAAAAAATCTGTATAAAATGCGGGTGAATAGCTACTTAAAATTTTAAGAAGTCAGGACATTTTTTATAATTTAAACTCAATTAAAGGTCAACTTTGCTAAAAAGCGTTTTCCTTCTATTTTCATGGAAAAAAAACTTTCATTTTAGAAATTTGCAGTGGCTTAATGATTCCCACTATAGTGATTACGTACAATTTCTGCAAGTTTATAATACATGCCTTTAAAAAAAATCCCAACATCGGGTCAAGTTGGAAATGGAGTTGTAATGAAAAGTGGTTTTTGTATACTTTACAGATACTTAAGTTGTTAAAAATTTAAAAATAAAAACTTTGCAGTATGAACACTTTCAATTTACGATAAAAAAAAAAAAATTTTCAATTTATTTCTTTCAAAATCCTCTCCGCAAAAATGTACCAATGCCACACTCGCTGCTACCTTAACAACTTTCACGAATCGTCTTCTTTTTTATTCCAGTTATTGCATGCGTCACTCCGGCTGTGGCGTCGGAAACTCAATTGCAATAACGTGAAGGCGTTGATTGATTTTGTGATATAAGCCTTTTATTTTCTAAGCCAGCTAGCGTGCAAGCAAATCAGGAGAACTGAACTTCCGCCAAATTTAAACAATATATAAATCGTGATTTGACAGCTGTCGTTTATAAATCAAGAGATAATAGTCAAAATTTAAAACACTAGGCAAAATATCAAAGTCACTTATTGGGGGGGCACATATCTTATTACCACTTTGTAAATTCCCGGCTCCCGATTACAAACGTCAGGTGTGTTTTAAAGTAGTTAAGCCCGGGATATAACAAATGGGTGAATGGGATATGTTTATATTTTACATATGAATTGTTGGTGGCTTAACATACTGACAGGATCAGACGTTTGATGAAACTGATCTCTATTTTAATGTGAAGTGAAAAAATCAGATGACCCGGTCACGCGATGTATATAATAATTTCAGTATCATGAATACCCCCCACGTTACCTTAATTTGGCTATTCTCCATTAGGAATGATAGAAAGAAAAAGAACTCAGCCTCTGAAATCCGCAGAGAATAACGATTTTTACGGGCCAGCTACCTTTTCCCAGCATGGTTATAGCAGATCGTCTCCAAGGATTTTTTTTAGCTGATTGATAAGGGGATAGGGGTGCGAACGAATAAGCTAACCCCGACACGCAATAAGGCAGATGGTCAATATCTAGTAAAACTCCAGCTAAATGAACACAGATCTACCAAATCACACCAAAATTATCTTTAATATTAACGGCCGAAAATTTATTAATATTAAGCAAATTAAAAAGAGCATTTTTTAATGTTATCGTGAAAAAATAACCGATTTTAAATTTTGAATCAGAAGTAAACTATTAAATTCAAAAAAGAATCTTAATTAAGAAACTGAGCAATGGTTAAGTCTTCAATGATGAGACTTCAAGATGAAACTTTATACAGTACATCTTTTTCAAAATTTGTTGTAGAAAGACACAAATATCGCAAAATATTTTCCATAAAATTTTTCGACGATATATTGCCGCTTCGGCGATATTGGGACGTTCGGCGATATACAGGACAATAATTAACCTGTCAATGGTGATTTAAAAGAAGTTGAAATGAAAACTAAATTTGACCAGTTCAAGTAAAATACAAAAATGTTAAATTTAAGCACCGACTAAACGTAATCAAACAAAAAATTAAAATAACTTGAGTCAATTTGAAGTATGGCATGACCGACTATCTTTTAAAAGAACTTACGCTTCAGCGATAGGGCTTTGGAATTGGTACATCATTTGCATAATCGCAATTTTAGTTGAATATCGCTTACATTACATTTGTTAATAAAACGACGGCCTACTCATCTTACGACATACTTTCTGGGACATTGCACGCAGATTTAGCGAATAATGTGAATAGTTAGTTATATATAGCGCAACACCTGTAGGCACATTGTGAAGTGTAATTTTTTTGTAAAAAAACTCAAAAACAATAGACTCACCAGCAAATTGGTGCTTTATTGTGAATAGTGATTATCCATGAAATACAGAATCTAAAATTTCATTTAAACATATATCTAGATTATAGCTAGATTTACTTTAGTTGTTTTGTTTCAGTTTGAAAATTCAATAGTGAGTTCTTGATAAGAAGATCAATTTTGCTTACGCCATAGAAATACAGAATTTTCAATCTTCAGGTAAGAAAATAAAATATTAAATAAATGTAACATTTTGACAAAAAGACTATTTTGGTGACACGTTAAATTAAATATTATATTAACAGGGAGAATCCCCTTTCGCCGGCCCGATAGTGTCCGATAGAGCCATATAGCCACATTGCGTGGCATTTGCGATGTTTTTCTATAACAATTTATTGAGCTGCGTCTACTGGACGTTCATACATCAAGGATTAAATTTGTGACTAAATCCGTACATATTTTTGAAATTTATCTTGATTGCGTTGATAGGACTTACGTTATTTATATACATGATTTTGGTTCTACTTCATTTAACCTACTGTGTGAACTCCTTATGAAAATTGAAAATTTCTCCAAAAGTATGACGTATTTCGAGTGCACCATTTTCATATTGCACGAAAATTATTTCAGTCCTATAGGTCGCCGGAAAATGCCCCAATATCTGACAGATTTTTTTAAAAAAATTTCGGCATATATGCAAACGAGGACTGAAATTGTAGACAGTAAATCAAATAATATATTTTAAATTAGAAATTCTTTCAAAAATCAAAAGTTGTTTCCACATGCACCAGCACAGGAACGGTCGACAAAGAGCAGAAGAAATTCACGAAAGACTTCCAAATTGCGAAGTTCAGTAGTAATATATCACTCTTATAGAAAATATCGTCTATATTCCTTTACGGAAAGCAAGTTAGCATATTTTCAATTTTGTGTCTTGTAGACTTATGTACTATTAATAGTAGTAACTGATTCACCAGACTTAATCATGAAAATATTTAACCTTATCCGGTAAGAAGAGATAAGCAGTCTTAATTTGGTTTTTTTCAGGGATAGCTTTGCTCAATTATTCATCGTTCCAACAAATTAAAATTCCATTTTTGTGTTTTCTTGGTTAATATTCGTTTTTTTTTTAAATTTAAAAGCCACTAACTTTGAAAAAAAAATTTCTGCTCATTCTGGTTCGGATTAACTGTTTTTTAATTAATGTTAGCAGCCATTAATAAAGTTTTCTAAAAACATTGATATTGGATAAATTTATTAAAATTGAGGCGTTTAACTAAAATAGGCCCGACAGTTAATTTTTCGCTTACGGATAGCTGGATGTTTATCAGTATGTTTTGAAAAGTATAATTTAAAACCCCTCACACACGCAAACGCCATTCGGGACGGCGAGATTTTTTTAAATCCTAAAACGAGATAGAATAAGTTAATCCAAGACATTTCCAGATAATGTGTTATAGAGTTTGCAATCTCTTTAGAAATGTTTTAAAAATTGGTACGACTGGCAAGTGTCAAAGATATTTTTTCCTACTTTTTTATGATTTTCGCCCAATTTTCGTAGAAAAATCCTAGCGTAAATACGACACAAAATTATATATTCTGGGAGACTATATTTAGGAAATTACCTTGAGGCTCACTCCTGGTACTCTTTTATTTTTTTCTCTAGTATTATTGAGAGTTTTTTTTTCCAAAGTGATTTTCTCTAAAAACTCGAAAAATAAGAAACTCTAGTTTTGCGAATAATACATCTGAAAAAAATTAGTTTGATTTTTAGATAAAAGATTGGATACGAAGCCGACAAAGAGCACATTTTAAACAGAAGACTCGGTTTTTTTGAAACCTTAAAGGTAAACAAATACATTTTTCATTTCTCTAGTTTCTTCAACGAATTTTTAACATTTTGACATGGCTCTTTATCCAGTCAATTTCCTCTTCAGAAATCACTAAAGATCCCAGTCTGCTGGTATCATTATCTAAGTAGTCAACAAAATATTAGATCTGTTCGTTATAAGAAGATTTAAAATTTCAATTTTATGTTTTTTTAATTATATTTCTGTGGAATGAATAAATGAATTTATAAAAATTGTATTTTAACGCATCTAGACAAAATACGACGATACAAAGTCTTGTCAAAGCTGCTGCAAAATCTGCTGAAGCTTGATTAGCAAGTATCACGCCGATAAATCAAGCCTACAGCAGCCGAAAAACTGAGTTGTCTCTTTTTAGTGGCTGACATGATAAATCATTTAATTTTTATAAACCCAAAAATTACTTTACCGATTCCGAAAATGTAATTTTTTTGGTACAGAAAAAAGGAATTATCATGTAGTAAGCAATGGATAGAGAGATTTACTCAGAGAAAAAGTATTCTGAAGCTAAAGTTTGACTAATTATTAATTTGCACATTCACTCTGGAATAAACTTTTGTGGCAAATAAACTTAAATTCAATTTTTCGGCTTATTGCCCAAGAAGCGAATTAAATTTTATGAAAAAATTAAATGTTAAAAAATTAGTCTGACTTCTGATCTCATAATTGAAAATAATTCAGCGAATAAGTTTCAGAGTTCGAGTCGCAAGGCTATTTGTTCATACAATTTTTTTTTCCGATTTTGTGCGTGCCTTTGCGCTAAGGGGTAGCGAAAAAACTTCTTTTTTAGACCGATTGAGACTAAGCTTTTCAAATGAGAGGACTATATTTGAGTGACCAGTGTTCTATTATCCTTGTTATTCATATGATTTTGCAAAATGTATGGTTCCGAATGAGGTTTGAAACTAAACTCTATTTTTGTCTTGATTAATCGAGCACACCAAAATTAAGATTATATAAAAATTATAAGCTCCAATTTAAGGTCTATCCTGATCTGCGTTATAAAATAATGAATATTTTATCGCATTTATATCGCGCAATAACCGCCGACAACGTGGGTCCCCGAATGGGTTTTGGGTGTAGGGGAATTTCAATGGTTTTGGGTGTGAGGGGGTTTAATGATTTTGCAAAAATTTTTTTCACAAAAATTTCACCAGGAAAGTGTTCAATAAACGCAGACATCGTTTTGAATTCCCTTATGCTTGAAATTCTTGAATTTATTTCGAATATTCCAGCAAGTAGGCAAATGCAGAAAAAAGTTCGCGAAGAAGTTTTCTGGTGAATTGGATATTTATCACATCGAGCATGTTTTATTCACGATTCCTGGAACATATCAAGAACACTACTAAGGCAAAATTAAATAGTCGGGTTCCCTAGTGAATCATGAATAATTTAATTTTTGTTATCACCTGAATACTGAAGTTCACCAATCGATACGGCTCGCTGCAACAATAGTCAAATAACACAATAAATGTCATTAACGTCAAAAAATCTTATGACTTATAACTATGAGAAAAATAAAACAAATGTTAAGTCTTTTCTTAAAATACTTATCGCATTCGGAAAAACTTACATGATTTTATTTTTCTCATAAGTTATGAGTCATAACACTTTTGGTTAACAATGATTTTTTGGAGTTAAATTGCCCATATTCTTTACTACTTTAAAGGGGGTAGCAGCGATGTGGCAGAATGGCGTCAATTTTAATTTAACAAATAATTAGTTGGTATTTAGATTTTTTGTGCTTTTAATCGTTAGTTAAACCAAAATAAATGTGTGTCAGCTCATCAAGTTTATTTTATTATCTATTGAAGACGATTTAGTTCAAACTTTTTATTTATAATTCGTAAAATTTCGAAAAACAAAGCATTATAATGAAAATTCTAAGCATTGTTCGTCCAAAATTTTTCTGATTAATCTTCTGAAATTTTGCGAAAAAAAACGAAACAAAAAGCCACTTAGATTTTTCATGCATGTTCCATATTTCCTGACGCTGTTTGAAGAATCATGAATGTTTAGTTGGCCATTTTGGTTGTCGACTTTTCAGAAGTTTATGGAAAAAATTTATTCCAGCAAATAAGTCAAAAATTTTATTGTTGTTTTTGAAATCTCTTAAAAAATAAAGCCAGAATCACATGTGAAATTTTATATCTATTGATTCTTATTCAATCGTGGAAAGGGTCAATGCGAATATTGTTTCTGAACTACTGAACTGAAACTACAACACTTGCTCGTGACACGGTTGTGCCCTTTGGCAATGCAATTTATAACCAATTTATTTGTTCAAAAAATCTATATAAAATTCGGTGTAGAAGGCTACTTTCTCTTTTAAAGGTCGAACATTTTTAATATTTAAATCAACAGGTCGAAATTCTCTTGAAGGTCATTTTTTTTTCACTAAAAAAGCTGTTTTTCTACTCTCTATTTTTCATGAAACAAAACTTTCATATTGGAGAATTGTTCCATGTGGAAATGATTCTCCCCTTAAACCCGTGTGACAAACATATATATTAGGTGACTGATATTCTAAAATACTAAAATATGCAAAAAAATCATCGTTGAATTGGTTCCTTCAAATACATTAAGAATTGCAAGGATTCAAAAAAGGACTTATTTTTTTTTGGAAATTTTGTTCAAATTCTACGGAGGTTGATTTTTGGATTCTTTTTTCCAATCTTTTTACCTGTAAAAATTACATGCGACCTATTCGTCAATTAAAATTTGAAAAATAGCAGGTTTGTAGGAAAGTGTTTTTGTCTCATGGTTGACACTCAAAACAAAGATTAATTGGGTCTACAGAAAGATATTTTTTCAAAAAGTGATATTTCAAAATTTCAATTTTAGTACTTTCAACAAAAATATTTCAATTATTAAAAACTAATTGAGCAATTAAATTATTGTCCACGAAGTCACTTAATTAGTATGTCGCCCAGAAATAATATCAGAAGTGTCACTATTTCTGCTTTTATACGGGGAAATAACAGTTTTTATGAAAATGTGATTTTAATCAAAATTGGTAAACCTTTTAAAAATACATCTTTTGAATTGATTAGTATAAGAATCAAATCAGAAAAACCGAATACATAGGAGTTCTTGTGCACCTGTCAATACAAAATATTTGTGACACACTGTGAGCATGTATTCAACTGATAATGCTTGTACTTGCTCTTAATCAGTAAAATTTTACTAGAACTAAAATCTAAAGCTAAGAATATAAGATGTCGGATGCAAAAACATATCGTTTGAAGCTTCCTTTATGCAAAAAAAAATGAAAACTCTAACTACCTTGGGCTTTCTTAATAGGCGCTTGCGCAAAGTCACTATAGTATAGGTGTGGTGCTTGGCGGACTTTTTTTTCTGTCCTCACACGGGTTTTTTTATGTGGCATACAAACCCGAAAATGTCTGAAGTTATAAATATCAGCTTTTCAAAAAATCCACAATCGGGTCAAGTTGAGAAATGGAGTTGTAATGAAAAGTGGTTTTGATATTTTCAGATACTTAAGATTGTTTGAGAAATTAAAATATAAACGTTTGCAAGAATGAACCACTTTATTAAAGTAAATAAAATTAAAAATTTTCACATTTTCTTTCATAAATCACTTTGAAAAGACTGTACAATGTACCAAAAAAAGCACTACGTGTGCAATCGGCGCACCTCCCTTAATTAATTCACAGAGATGATGGCTGAAAAAATAGATAAGCGGCCTCCTGAGTGGCTAGAAAGGGTCATTAAGGAATCTAGGATTGGCTCTCAACCACATCTCTTATGATTAATCAAAATGTATAGGGGTAGTTCGTAGTCGCGACATAGTATGTTTCAATTAAAAGTTGAGGACTATACTCAATGGGCCAAAAAAAACAATGGAGCTTGGTCTAAGATTTGATAAAAGTTTAACCGCTAGAGGGCCTCAAAGACGAAAAGGGGCTGCAAGTACGAAAAATCTATTTATGAAGGATGAAAAATTTTAAACTTAATACATACAGGTAGATAACCTCAAATAAAATTTTAACGCCTATAAGCACAAGATGTTACTGCAAGAAATTCCTAAAAGTACGTGCTTGATATTGCTCTACAATAGCCTTTTGTAATGTGCGGCTATTCCAAATTATGGAATTGTTCTGCGCTTCTAGAATTATTTATTTTGTATCGCGGGAAAATTTCTTTTTATAGAAGTATGAGTCAAATGGCTATTGGACCGGAAATGTCCATCAAAAATCTCGTCTTATTTTGTTTATTAAAATAGAGGCTCTAAACACGCCTGCTAGGAAGGTTTGGCGGAATCGGTGATAAAATGCCCTTCAGGCGTTGATTCAAATTTTATTCACAGTAGTTACTCGTGAAGTTTACGCCTGAGACTAATTAAAAAAATGTACTCTAACACATAAAAGGTAACCTAACGAAGTGATTGCTCGGGGAACTCTAACAGAATGAATTAATCAATATTTTTCCAATTTGAGAGTTTTTTTTAACTTCTATGATTTTAAGTATGTCTGTTTTTGTATTCTAAAAAAAGCAGACAGAACTTAAAGTTTCACTTATTAAGACAAGTTAGAAATTCTACGTTTATAAGGAAGTCAGGCGAAAACATTTGATATCAAAAATGCCACTTTAGTAAAAATTGAGCGTGACGGTCAAAAAAAATAGGTATTTGGGAAAATTTTGGATTTAATTAACTGAAGAGAATCCAACCTTGGCTCCAAAAACTGCAACACTACATGGAAGTTATTTATAAGCGTAGCAGTCTAAAACTTTTAACGTATGATCTATAACGTTTTATAACTTTCGCTAGCTCTAAAGATTGGGAGTGCATTTTTTTTGGCAATCAGGAAGATAAGCTACTGTAGTTAATTAAAATGAAGCAGTTCGTTAATTTGTGGCAATTGTTCATTTTGTTTTATTCGAGAAATTATTATTTAATCCAGTAAAGTTTGAGAAATTTCTGGTTCAAAAAATAGTTCAGAAATTGAAGTTTGGACCGTATCCCAAAATTTCGCCGTCAATCGCTTAGAAGTGATCGAAGATTAGAGCAATTATATCTCATAATAAATATAGAACTGTAAGAAATACATAAAGCAGTTACAAATTATAATTATTTGCTAAAAAACCTAAGTGGGCTAAAATCAATAGTAAGGAAAATAATTCCTCTGATTATTTCCTTTTGCAAAACAACAGTATATTCTGTTTACACTGTGGGGAAAAAATTGAAATGTAATTTTAAAGTCTAGAGTTTTTGAGATTTTCTAGCTAAGGGTGACTATAAACAGATAACTGACATGAACTTCTCAAAAAAAGGGTAACTCTAAAGATGAAAGGTAATCAATAGGGGTAAATCGTTAACCAGAGTAACACTGTATGCCGTAATTTTATAAATCGAATACTGGATGAGACATATATAAAATGGCATGTATTCTGAGAAATTTAATTGGCATAAAATCTAATTTTGATTTATTATACATGGTAGGCCATTTGCGTAAGAGTTTACCGGCATTTAGTATATAAATTAACTAGTTTTCTTAAAGATTATTCTGAAGCCAATCAGAAGGCCGGAAGTAAAATCTTTCAAATTTATAGAAAAAAGTTCACATATTGAAATCACCTTGAATTAAAGTTAAGATATTTTGTACGCAGCATAGCCAAAAATTGGGTTGATCCTATTTGTATTAAGGAGGAAGATAGGTTTTAAAGATTGTGGTTCTTGAGGCCTCTAGCGGTTAAACGTAACAAAAAATCTTAGCCCTAGCTCCATTGTCATTTGTTTGGCCGATTTAGTATAGTCTAACTTTTAAGCGACATCTATGCGACGAAACTACCCCATTGGATATAGATAAATTGGCATCGAGGGTAGTAATTGGCAGGGAATCCGGGGTGGTGGATGAATCTGGTAGTTGATTCTGGCGGTTGGGCAATCTGCTACTGGATCAATTTGGTAGTGAGAAATATTCGTAGTATTTGATAATGAGCATAAACTTTGGGTGGCCAAAATTAAGGTTAAAATTGACTCTGTTTGACGATAGCATCGAGAATTTTCGTAAATTTATCTATTAAAGTTTTTCCGGAGTTATTTGGAAACAATTATTTCTAGCCTGAACTCAATCACGGCTCATGTGCGAATATAACCTCGAATATATTCACAAAGAAACCAAATACTGAAGAAAAATATTTCATATTTCATTCATTATTTCATTTTTGTTGTGATTCGCTTCAAAAAGGAAAATCCATCATAATAATTTACTCTCAATTGGCAAAATTACAACCTACGCATATTTTGCCGGCACTTTTCGTAACAATCATCGCGAGGAAAACGGACGAATGTAAAGTGGTTCGACTATAAAGTCAATGTTTTATCAAGTTTAAGTTAAATTTTCAGGTTCTAGACAATCCCGACAATCACAAATAGGACAACTCCCAAATTTACAACAAAAAGGTAAGTCACATTAAAATTATGATATCTAAAAAACAATTTTGATTTTTCTTAAGGCCCAGAAAAAAATTTGAAGACTGCTGAATTCTCGTCTGGATCTTATTCTCGGCGCCCATCTGTAGTCAGCGATCAAATTATAAAGAATGAAATAAAATTACGATTATCGACTAATACAAGACCAATCGAACTGAATCAAGATGAAATGATTCAAGCTGCTGATTCTGCAAATTCAGGCTGTCCGATCGTGAAAAACATAAAAAATTGCGTAAACTGAATTGACAACGTCACTATAAATAAACTATATATCGGTATTTATTTTCATTTTTTTTGTCTCAATGTTTTTGATAACCATTTGAGTTTTGTATGATGACAAAATTAAAAATTTTCACAATGAGACAGTTGTGTATTAATAACTCCTTGTTGACATATCGTGACTATTTGAAGGATTGAAATGACGCGGGATACAAGCACCAAATCCAAATCCTGAATTTAGAAAGATTTTGGATTTGAAGCGCGCTACTAGAAAAAAACTCGGCAAATTTATAACGAGAAATTCTTATTTTTTGTAAAAAGTACCGGACAGACGATTACATACGTTTAAGGGTTATGTGTGCTAGAAATAAACGTGCTAAAAGCAAGTTTGACATCATAATTCAAAATATTAAGATGAACCCAAACACTTTCCGAAGCCTTGATTTGAAAGTGAAAAAACAGTTTTCCCAGTTATAATTTGATATGATAATACTTTTGGGTCAAGTAATTTTTTTTTGAAAATGTTGAGATTCATTTCATAGTAAGATTTAATTCTATTTCTTGCGAATAGACCAAGATATTCAAAACCAATTTGCACAATCGAATACCAAAAAATTACCCACAAATTCGGGGATTTTAGACCACAATGATGATCAAGGAAATATCTCATTCACCTCAGACCCAAAAAAATTCTTTAAGAAGAGATTAAATTTGAACGTTGAATATGCCCCTCAAATCTGTTTACAAATTGTATGCAACATATAAAATTCAAAACAGCGAAATGGAATCGTGAAGTTTTTTCCTTGTTCTTTGAATAACCAGCGATAATGAATTTTTAGGAAAGACCAAAAGGTCTAGTTGACAGCATTTATGTCATTGTATATTTTGATATTAATATTGAGACCATGTTGTTAGATTAACATTTAAGGGGAACAATCCCACGTTGTTGTGGGACCTTAAGAATTTTTCAAAGTTTTTTTAAAATAAGGACCGTAAACTTTATATACAGTATTATTTATCTTTTTCCAATCCTAGGTCCATCTAAAAATGCTTTTTTTCTCTATAACGCGTGTTCGAATCCCACTGTCTCATTTATGGTGAAGGTAAACATTAAAGTTGGGAAAAACATAAACTGTATTATTTGTATACTGCTGGTTAACACAACGAAGATTGGAATTCCAAACCGATGAACAATTTTTATCACAGTGTGTTATACATATAAACTCTGAGTACTTTAAATGACTCACTGAAAAAATTACAAGTTAAATGTAAAACTTTAAGTGTTTCACTACACATCCATATTTTTTCGTCCACCCGCCAGCGCGTTATTTGACCAGTCCATCCAAGTAGATAAAATTGCCTAGGTAAAAATAAAACCAATTGTGCATTCAATTAAGGGAGTTGGTTAGTTATAAATTATACTTACTCGGATAGAGAGAAGGCCAGTTCGGTGTGGTGTCACTCTCGACGGGAATTTTGATACGTGCGCACGCGTGGGAAAGTGCCATCTATCAAATTGAAAAACAACTCGAAAAATAATTTCCTTACTGAATTCTCTCGTTTCTAATAACAGTATCTTAGAAAAATTCTTCTAAATAACTGTTGGCATAAATTTTGCTGTCCACTAGGCTGTCGTCTAATGAAACTTCAGATCCGAAATCAAAAATAATTTTTCAATCAAAATTGTGCCATTTAACCGTTTTTGGAGAAAACTACAGTGGCATTCCATTTAACTCCCCTTAGTGTCTTTTGCGCCATCCGTGGCCAATGGCCTTTTATCTGCAATTTAGGACCCTAAGGATGGGCGACGATATCTCAGCTTCACGTTAATACTTTTTGATACACTATGTTTAGAGAATTTTCTGCAAAGTTTTTTTAACTTTTAAATTTTTTGGGTTTGAGATTTTTTGAAAGAAAGTCGGTTTTTCGGGGGTTGAATTGAAGGTAAATTAAGGGGCGACGATAATTGAGATTTTCAGATAACTTTTTTGATTGCCCTTTTTCGTAGAGATTTGTCACTGAGTTTTTAACTAGGAAGATTTTTTCATGATTTAACTTTTTCAAAAAAAAGTAGGTTTCAGAAATTTATAAGTAGAAATTACACAAAACTAGAAATTCACAAGTGTTCCTGAGACTTTGGAAGAGAAGATTGGAAAAGGCTTCCGTTCGGACCTTAAACCAGGCTTTGCGGTGAAGTTCATCGCACATTTCGAACATTTCTATAGTTTCAGGAGGGTAAGGCTTTGCGTA
>SCLH01000889.1:588599-682252 GCA_004367855.1 Oikopleura vanhoeffeni
CAAAAATTCTTTCTTTGATCATATTTTAACGCAATTTTTAACGCTAGATATTGTACAAATTGACCAGTCAGAGAACATTTTCCCAGAAGTACGCGTATAGTTAGAAAGTACGCGTAAAGTTAGAATTACCCGTATAGTTAGGGGTTTTGGGCGACGAACTTTCTAACTATACGCCGCACCCCCCTGTCATAGTTTTTAAAGAAAAAATTTTTTCCCTTTAAAATCATGTTTTGGGTGCATTAGAAAAAAAATGGACTTTTGGAACTTTCATCTTGGTATTAAATTTCTTTGTTTTTCCCTAATAAAATCCGCAAAAAAAATCCAATGACTTCTTGGAAAAAAATTTAAAATATTTTTTCTCAATTCTAGAAACTGCTTATTCAAAGAAAATTGAAATTTGCGATAAAACTATTATTTTTAAAACATTAAAAAGTATCGAAATGTTAAAATCACATGGTTTTTTTTGATTAAAAATTTCGGCAATATCCCTTTATGACCTTTTGATTAATCTAATAGATGTGGGCTGAAAAGAAGAGAAAGCGGCCTCATGAGTGGCTAGAAGGGGTCTTAGGAGTTTTAGAATTGGTTCCCTCAACCCACATCTATTAGATTAATCGAAAGGTCATAAAGGGGATATTTGGCGTCTCTGTATGATAATTTGATTTGAAATTTTGGCTCAAAAGCTTCTTTGCTTCATTTCTGATTCATTTGTTTATGAAATTTCAAAAATACTCTCCATTGCAACCTCCTTTATGCACCCTGAGTGCGAGATATTCATTAAGTTACGGTCAAGGTTTTTCTTTAAATAGACGGCGTGATAAAATTAATGTATATATTTGGAGTTTGGTCATGAATAATTTCTGGGTGTGACTTTTTATAATCTTGATCTTTGTTAATTGGTGACGATTATCAAAACAGGAAGTGATGTAATAATGTTTCTATTCGCTCCTCATGTGTCGTTGACCTTTTAAGCAACTTTTTACATCATTTTCGGACTCAGATTAATTTCAGCAACGAAATAATCGTTTGATATTTTCACTCAAAAAACAGATTCGGTTTTTATGAGTAAAGATAGGGATACTTATCGGATAAAACGGAAAAAAGCAATTAACAATGTATCAACGCGACCTTAAAAGCAGGATTATTTGCCAATTTATCAGACTGCATTACTGGATCGTTTTTTTTTCTATAGACATAATAATTGGATAAAAATGAAGCCCGCATTCACCCCTTTTTTGCGTTTGAAAACAAATGAACTCATGCGCCTAGTTTGTGACTGTTTTATCTTGTTGCACTCGTTTTATTTCCTCTTTGTTTAAGAATTAGTTAATTTGGAAGTAAAGAGGTTTAACCGATGATCTGGTGAGCGACACAATTCGTCACGCGATCATATCTCATGACTAATATTTTTTTCCCGTTATTGTTTTTATACTTCACAAATCACATTGATATAAAGTGAGAGTGTGACTAGCGGATATAACCAGGTTCAATATTAATTTCAACCAATCACCATGACACAATTTTTACATTTTCAATTGACTCGCAGACATCAGTTAAATAATAAAAATTGTCTCCCAGACATAAGTATTATTATCGGATTTTATCACAAATAATAGCCCATCACAAAGAAATGGTTGTCGATAATGATTCCTGAAAGATTACCGATTTTTACATGTCCCTTGTTTAATTATTTATCAGTCGCCAAAAATGGTTTGCACGTTATAAGCCTCAACAGAATGCCGATTTTTGAAGTCATCCTAGTTTTCAAATCACCCTTTTGTCCAATAATTTTTGCTAAGCATTAATTTTTAATGATATTTTTGCAGCAAAAATCAAAGTCGATTTTAATTCCGAGGGCATTAAAAGATCGGAATTATTAATTTTCTGTCGATCACGGGTTTGGATTTTTCACTAAGCGGCTACAGTAGGTAATGCAAATCGTTGCTTAAAAAATTACAGGCATTAGTTTTGAATATTTTATATGAAAATAAATTATGACCAAATAATTCTATGTTGAAACAAGCTGAAACAATCCTATCATAACAATAGCTGAATATACTAGAATTTTTTGTTTTCTGGCTACGTGTAAGCAGAGTGGAGTCTCCTCAAATTCAGAACAAATTAATGGTCACTAGGAAAATCTGGAACGTTTTTTTTTATTTTGACCGATTTAGGTGAAAAAAAGAATAAATAACTCCGATATTTTTATTTTAAATACCTGCAACTTTTCTTGTTGTATTTTCAAGCTGAAAATTTTTCAAGACAAAAGTTTGACTGCCACAAATATACCTTATCTAGACTTTTGCGCTGAGTAAGAAAGGAGAACAAAATTATCACAATATTATTGAACGCGAGCCAATCATCATGTTTGATTAGATTCTGGAGCTGAAATCACCAGCTTTGATCTTACATATTGCCTGTATCATACTGTATATTTTTGACTTTATCTAAGTTAAAGCAATTTTTATAAACGGACGAATTTGGATAAAATAAATGTCCACTGTTTATCACCTTGAGGTCAAAAACTTTTTTAACTTGCGATAATTTTTACAAAAATATTGTTTGATTTTTGCACTGACTATAATAAATACTCTTCCTAAAATTCAATCAAAGAAAATTTAAGGAATAAAATTATATTTTTTTAATTTTTAAAAATTTTGGCCGATCTTTTCGGAAGCCTTCATAAATGAGAGATTAGTTCAGGGGATATTTCTGCAACATTGGCAAATAGCTTAAAAATAAAAATTTCACTCACGAATAAGCAAATTTAATTTTTCAAGCAAAATAAATGTATGTTTATTTTTGTTGAAACTCGGAAAAATATTTTACCCGTACGAATTTTTGTCATGCTGTTATATTCTTGTGATAAAAACATATACAGATAAAAGTAAAGGTGGTGCTCTTATTTAAATTTATCGAGAATATTTGATGTATCATGACCATAATTTTTGGATCTCGTCCACACTAATGCAATTTTCCAATTTCCAAACTTAAACTAAACTCTTCGGACCCGTTATTGATCATCGGGTTCGATATCATCTCGATACCCGGCTTATTAATTAAGTATCCGACTAATCCGCTATTCGAATTTTTGCAATTTAATCAAATTTGATAATTCCTTTTGATCTGAATGCGTGAAATTATCGAAGAATTGCAATCTTGAAATTGACCATATGTCTTGAAAACTTTGTGGTCCAGTTATAAGGCGTAATTCACGACATTTGCCCTTGAGGGATTTTCGGCTAGTAATGCATTAGTACAGCGGTTAAGGTTTTCACCAAAAATGAAAAAGGCAAACCAGAAACAGTGGTCTGGGGAATGAAAAGAAAATCAGAACACCTTGTCCCTCAGACGAGTCAAATACAAATTGAAATTATCATCTCAAGAATTATTAACCAAAAAAATTGTCAACGGTAGATTCCGCACTAAAATATTCTTTGGAAGTTACAAATTGATAATAAATCTGTAGTTTATTTAGCGAAACGTGGCTTTTAATACATATAATATTTTTTGATTAAAGTAACTTATCGATAAAATTGATTTTGTAACTTATGTTTAATCTCCCTTTATCACACTTTGGTTAGAATGCGTAGCCACAACGTTAAATCACACGTTAAAAGGAGTAGTGGCTACGCATTCTAACCAAAGTGTGATAAAGGAGTATGCAGCTTATTCAAATTATACTGGCTTGTATTTCACGTGTATGAAACAATTTTTCATCTTTAATTCTGAATTTTTTGACCCTCCCATGAACGTTTAATGTGTTTTTTTCTGACGTTTTCGTTGAATTTTTTCGTTTATCAAATTAAAAACTAAATGGAAATTTGAAGATAATGTATTAACATAATTTATTTATGTGACAAATAAGTCCTAGTGTTACTTTGTTACTAAAATGTTATAGTGATATCTTCTCAACATTATACTGCATAAATTATACCGCGTTTATACATGTTACTTGAAATAGAATACATATTAAAATGAAAATTAAACTAGAAATATATTATACAAATAATACAATATTAAAAAAATTTTATTACTTGACTAGTTTCGGTTTTGCACTATTTTTCAATAGTAAGTATTTTACAGATTAACATAAGTAGACTTGAAAACCAGCAAATCTAGAGTGTCTGCAGAAATTTCAAATCACAGTGGGCGGGGGAAATTTATTTTTAGAACCGCCCATTTTGGTATAAAGCGCGAAGAAATTTTCATCTTTTCGAATATTCAAACTGGGGCGGTTAGTTTTGATAAAATATTTCTCTGTTTGACTTCGTTCAACAAGATTTAAAAAGTTACGTGTTATGATTGTCAAATAATACAATACTTATGTTGTACCCGTCGAGATGCGAACCGATTGCGTTGGCGGTGCCTCTATCTCACAATCAGTAAGTCCAACCCCATTGGCTGACATTTCCAATCTTCAGATCTTCTTCCAGACATTGACATTATGAGGGTAGTACATAACTGAATAAAAGAAATATTTTGAATTTTATGAATTATTGTTTGAACAGCAATTTGAGATCAATAATCTTTAAAATAACTGAAAAATTTGTTGAAAATCAGTTCTGATGAAAAACATCAGACCTGAAAGTTCATAGTTGTCTGCTTCAGAAACGATCAGTTCCTTCGAAAACCTTTGGTTTTTTTGAAAATAAAGAATTTATATCAAATTATTCAAAACAAAAACCGCTAAATATTGCTTTGATTTGAACCAAAATTTTCATTATTCAATAACTTATCTATAAAGTTTATTGTTCTTGATAAATAACCTATCTATGCAAGGGGGTTGTTTTTGCAATATATTTTTCAGGTTCAAAAAGCTCTTAATAATTGATGCAATTGGTTTCAAAAATAGCAACAACAAAACTCGGCTAAGCAGTCAAAGCAATTAAAACTCATATTGGAAAACTCGATTGTTCCCTTATAAAACATCGGGATAAATTTTTTATATTGTTTTACCCCGTTCGATCACTCTTTAAATTGAAAGCGATATGGAATAAATGAATTCAAGTTGATAAAACCTGAAGGCGGTGAATGTCAAAAAGTATGGCGGTCAAAATTAAAATGTAACATTATTGATGCAGAAAATTCAAATCAGATATTTTAAGTTTTTAAACATATCTGATTCATAGAAAGAAACCACCAATAAAATCGGGCGAACGACAATAACAGGGTTTTATATTTAAAATTGAATTTCTAATTAAAAATTGAAACCAAATCTGCCAAAGTCAATAAAAAAATTCTTAATCCACACTTTAAATCTTTTTCAGAATTAGCTCAAAATCGATCAAAGGCCGATAAACAGGGATTCCTCACACGTCATTCTTTCAAATCCGCTCAGATCAGTCGAAGGGGTTTATTAATTAAAATTTCAAAAACTAGGAAGCAAATATTCCGAAGACCCATATCACTTGGGCCATGTCACATGGGTAGGGTCAATACCGGGAGATTTATCTGCAAAACTAAACCCCTCGGCACTAATTATTTGAGTTTATATGGTTAAATTTTTTCTTAATTTTATTGTCTTTTTCGACGTAAAATTTCATTGGCTATCCGATAAGCATAATTTTAGGATTGAGCAGGCATGAGCACCTACTTCAATCGTCAATTTAAAGCATAAAATGCCATTTTACCATATAAAACAATTTGAAAATTTTTTTCTCAAAAAATTCTTCTTAAAATTCTGCACAAGTCACCTAACAATTTGTTATTACAAATGCTCAATAAACTAATTAGCTTAAAAGTCGATTTTACGCCCGGTACTGACCCTAGTCATGGGCCATGTGAGCTTTTAAACATCAATACTTCTAATATCTCAAAAAAAAATGAGTTTCAAACCGAGCGAAGGCCAATAAAAGCGGACTTTGAATCAATTGTTAACTATGGTGAAAATTAGCCTCAAATAAATAATTAATTGGTCGATTAATTAAGCTTAGAATTAGTTGAAAACTGATAAGAGGGAAATTAATATTATAAAAAAACTGATTTTTGCTGATCAACTTCTAATTATTGATGTTTAATTCCCAACAGTTATTAAAGAAACAAGGATATTGTAGTTTTCCGAAATTATTTCATACAATCCCGTTCAGTTTTCTTGCGTTGCTGGCCACTTATTCGGCCTGCGCAAAGCTATCTAAGGACCTCATCCGCCAACGGGAATGAAATGACACCTTTTTTACGGGAAAAATATTTAGGGGGTGTTTTTGAGTATAGAATAAGATTGATCTTAAATTAATGAAAAATTAATGATAATTTTAAATTTTATCTAACAGCTTGAAAATTTGACTGTTGAGTTATGAAAAACGCAAAAGTAATTTTTTGATTAATTAAAAAAGGATTTTTCGTGACCAGATTTTCATTTAAAGTTTTCAAATCTGTTCACTTTTATCACTGATATCCCTTTACGAGGAAGGTAGATACTTTCTAATTCGGTCTCGGACATTAAGTAGTACAAATGTACCATACCAAGTAAGAAAATATCTACCTTCTTCGTAAACGGATATCGAATCAGCGTTTTTTGAGTATGCTAAAATTATAAGTATCAAAGTTTATATTAACACTGGATTTATTGTTGAAAATAAAAATACAATTTCAACGTAATCCTTTTTATTGACAATTATATAATTGAGGTTTAATGTTGGATTTATTTGTAAATCGTGTTTGATAAGCCTATGCAGATTTGGCAATTTATTAAGAAACGTAGTTTCCGTTGGCCGAGTGCCAGAAAATAATTCTTTTTAAAAAGAGAAAATTTGGCATGAACACCAATTTGTTAATGTTGGTTATCTCAACTTATATAATGGGAAAAATATTTCGTTAAATAATCAAAAAATGTAAATTTTTTAAGGTTTTTAACAAATTATGAAAATATTTACAATGTTAAACCGTTAAACTTTAACGTCTAAAGGCAGCTGTTCGTTTTTAAACTATTCTGCGATGATAAACTTGACCTGAAAATATCAACAATCAATGGTGTTAATTGTTTGAAAACTTTCTGACATTAATTTTGGTTTTTCAGCTGAAACCCTAAATTAGTTATTTTTTCAAAAAAATGTTAGGCGATTATGAGTTTTTTAATTTCTTGAGAATGAAGTTAAGATGTTTAACTTTAAAGACCGAAATACAGCATGTCTAGGGTTCGCATCGGTCAAAATGCATTTAGTATTTGCTTTATTTTTTTTAATTAGTCGGATAATTATTCACAGACCCGCTTAATTGTAGAGAGTTCAGAATAAATGGCTAACAAATTTCTTGACAAACTATTATGGTTTTTACAAAATCCGAAAATTTTACTTTTTTTTACCTGTTTTGTTAGTTTCTACAAATCTCTAATAAAGAGAAAGTAGCCATAATTTCTTAAAATTTGATTACCAAGAGATTTACAGACACAATTTTGGTTTGAGGTTCAAATTTCCATTTCTGAAAATTTATTTTCAAACATGTCAATTTTTGAAATTTTGAAGAAGTCTGTACTACAGACTCTGTAATCTAACAATAAACTTAAAATGTTTTGAAATTGAAGCCAATATATTACTAATTGTTTTTCTTATCTCAAAATATTGTCAAAGACTTCAACTAAAATATTTTCGCCCTAAAATAACAAACAGTGAATTTTATGGGAACTTATGTTACGCATATATTGAATTTATTTTACACTCCTGCATGTCTTGATGACTTACAAATAAAATTGTGTATTTTGTCTTATATTAATTCTGTCATTGACGAAAATCACTTACTCGATCTGAATCGACAGAATTCCTAGATAACTCTGTGAAAAAACAATAAACCATAGTTCCTAAGATAAAGAGATATCCCTTAATAAATTACACTTCGGTGAGAAAGCGTAGTTGAGGAATTTTTTTAGGCTTAAATATACTAGACAAATCTCCCAACTACGCTTTCTAACCAAAGTGTAATAAACGGATATATAGACAATTCTTAGTTGATAATTAGTGGTTTTCCGGAAAAAAACAGCTGGGTGAAAAGTCGTTCAAGAAACAAAACAATATTATCAAACGATATTATTAACTACTTCAGATCATGCAACATACTGATATCTTGACCCTGACCCATATTTACTCGCAATTCCATCATTATTCTTCGTGCAGTTTTTGAAAAATTTGTGGTGGTCGCAAGCCCGATTCAGATGAGCCAAAAATTTTTGATTTATACCTATTCCGAGTACAGTAGATCAAAAAATGCCTAGGTAAAAACAAACCAATTACAAAGGTAAAAAAAACAACCAAATACAAACGATGAGGGACGGGGCCAACCAACCAATCAAATCCCTGAATTGAACACACAATTGGTTTGTATTTTTCCCTAGGCAATTTTGATCTACAGTACTCGAATAGGAATATGATTTTCAATAAAATAAATCTGAAAACTCCATGAAATAAAATTTTCCTATCCTATTTTGTAACGGAGTATACAAATACTCTTACCTAGCTGGAAAGGTTTCATCTAATTCCAACCCGTTTCTTAAAATTAAGTAAAAGTTTCTGAAATCATAAAATAAAGTGTCAAAATGCCATTCTTATGATCTCACAAGCAGGTGACAGCACAATTAGATCGGATCGGAAAATAGATTCAATAACTTTTTTTGAGAGATGTGAATTTTTGGCGGCTATACCGATCCGATCCTACTTTTTTGGAGAGTCCATCGATCCGATCAATTATTTCGGTGGTTCCACCGATCCGATCCAAAATTGTTTTCGAATGTGCCGACGTCTGCTCACACGCCCTTATTCTCGATTCTTCAAGTTTGAAACGAGAAAAACGATAGATATTGTTGTATTTTTACCAGACAATTTCGTACCGCCTGAGCTTTATAATTGCAATTTTTTTGAATATTTTGAAATATTTTATCATTTTCTGTGAAGAAATTTGTATTTTGTTTGTCAGGCCTTTTCCTAACTATCGATAGTGAAAATTGTTAATCGTAGTTATTCAATATTTAAAATTCTCTCCTTATCGATCAAAAACCGTGGGAGTAAATTATGTCTAATTAGTAAAGTACCTTCTCCTCACGTGTGTTAATCATGCAACGTAAAACAGATAAGCCCTTTTGGACCCGTTGTCCAGCTAATCCCCCACCCCCAACTCACTACTGCCCCCTCCACCACGATTATTTTCCCATGCTGCAAAAAAGGGTAAACCAAACTTGCGGTAAAAGCTCTCTCTAGCGCCTCTAGCCCGCCTCACTCACGATCTGCTCGCTGCGAAATTGTCCACTCAACGATCATCTAACCTTCAAGGAAGTCTCTCCAGAAACACACAAATTTTTAAGAAGGTCCTTGCATCTATTAAAAAAAGCATACGGATTATTTTTGAGCAGTTTTGAACATTTTTTTTCATTTTCGGGGGGAAAGTTTGCACTTTTGTAAAGTTTCTGACCTTTAGCGAATTTGGAATCTATTTACTTTTTAGAGATTTGAATAGAGATTTATAGAAGAATAACAGATCGACATACAGGTAGAAATCTAAACTTTCAGGCATTAAACAGCCGGACCATTTCTGTGAAAAAGGTGTGACGAAAATGCTTTTGTACAGTGGGTGCACTAACATCTTTACGCACCGTTTTCGGCATAAGATGTAGTGGGGCTTCAACCGGTCATTCACTGCATTTTCAAGTGATAATTTTCTTCGTTCTTAGCCTTATTTTATTTATTATTTTTATAGCTTGTGGTCAGAATTTAGTTTATATTAAAAATGCAGAAGATAATTTATTTTTTGATAATGTTATTTCAATAAACAATTTTCTCTCGAAGTCACATCAGAAAAATCATCTTGGATAACCTTTTTTCCCAAAAATTTGTAATTTTCACAAAAATTTGTAATTTTAAAATTTTTTTGTTATTTTCAAAAAAATATTTGCGTGACAAAAACAATAAAAAATGAACGACTTCATCAATGCGTCATGACCGAATCCACATTACCAAATTTTTACCAAAATAAGATACTCAGAATTTAAATGTACTCTCGCAATCGTTTTCTCTTTGATTGTATAATAACAAACATTAAGTAAGTATGCCTATTGAGGCCTGCGTCTAAAACGGGTCCAGTCTGAGAAAAACATGCGTTTTCATGATTACGGTTTACACAAAAAGTGTGGTTTTTATGTAAAGGACGTATTGTGACCAAAAACATTGAAATCGACTAAAAATTGTGTAATTATGGAAAGTGCCCCCTTGTTTTGCCTCTTTGCCCCTGTGTTTTGTCTCATAACAACCGATAGGAATATTATCCAACTTAGCCCTCCGTTTAGATAAGGGGAGGTGGCCTCGCTTAGATAAGGGGCCTTCTCAGAAGACATAATTTTGTGTTGTTGGTGGCCACGAGTTAATATTTGTAAAATTTGGTATTTTAGGGGAATGTATAAATTGGATTAATTTATTTAATATTTTTAGATTTTACCAGAAATGTCTCTGACGGCCTCGGGCCCTAAACTTGGCTCGACACATCTGACGGTTCCAAAGGTGAGAATTTAAAATATCAGCAGGTTGAAAAATTAATTTAATCACGATAGACGTTTCAACGGAAAGGACAATTAACAAATAAGAGTTTTTTAACTAAATTCAATAAATAAAATTTTGTGAACAAACTACTCCTTCGATATCTCAGTCAAAATTATGAATAACAATTAATTTGTCAATCTAGAAGTTTGATTATACCGAATCTTGAATATTTTTTTTGTATGTTTTGGGCACCAAAAAATTGTAAAAATACACACGAAACCCGTGAGTGGGCTCGAAAAGTGCTTTAAACCCTTTTTTTGTGCCCAATTAAAGTCTTCCAGATATTTGTTTGAATTTTTCAGAAAACACGATTTCTAAGAAATGCTTGAGTAAGAAAATTCAATATGAATCATTCCTTAGTTAAAAGACATTTTAACTAAGAACATTTTTTCACGTCATTATACCGGCTCTTTAATTCTCGGATGACAATTGATTACTTTGGTATGATTCTCATGAGAATTTGATTGTTAACAAAATAAATTTTTCACAAATACCTATAAGTTTGGTGCCTTTTACTAGCAGTTTATAAAATAATGTATTTTTAAATCTCAGAAAAACTGTCTAGATTACTATTTACCGAGCGCCCTAGGGACATTTTTTTCTTCTCTTCAACAACTTATCAATCTCCTTGTAAATACTGCATCGGAAATGCCTCACATCCGGCTAAATTGTCTATTTTTTGACTAAAATTTTTGTTAAAGCACTATTTGTGCAAATTAAGTCAAGGTCATTACCTATTTCCGTGGTTCTCATGAGCAGGGGGTTAAACAAACATTTTTTTATAAAAATATTAAAACTTTTGTAGACTCAGTGGCCGATTACTGCCTATTTTCCGAGTACAAATTTTTTGATTTTTGATAAGAAAACACTATCGGCATCTGTTTCGTGTTAAATGCAGTCATGAGAAATTTTTTGCTATTGTTTATATGGGAAGAAATTGAGACGGCTTCTTGACGGGAGTAAATAAAAATTTGTTTCGATTAACGCTTCCAAACCAAGTAAATACCGTAAAAAGCCGTGTAGTCAAAATACTAAGATCTACCCAAGGGTTAAAATACGTACACTTTTGCGTCTTCAAAATATAGCAATCAAATTATATTTGAAATATTGAATTTATTAGCTTTTTATTAGCAAAATATACAAAAAAAGTCCATTTTTATTATGTATATTTTTAAACTTAAATATTTATCAAAACAATTTCGTACCAAAACATTTATTGACTCAATCGTTTTAATATTTTTAACTGCTGTTTATCCTACAGACTCGAAAAAATCGAAAAAGGTGAAATATTATTTTTCCCTTTCCCTCTGAAAACACCGAGGCTAATTTATTTGCGCTCATAGGAAATTGGACAAAGGCCATTTACCGCTAACGCAACATTGATTTTCTGATAATATTCGGCTTCAATAATCTGATTTAAAATACGAAATGGACTTAGTTTTCGAGCAAACTTTTGCTGACCAAAAAATTAATTCTTAATCTTTAATTTTAACTCTCGTACACAATTGTTTCAAAAAAGTAGATTTTTCAAAGGAAATTTCACCATACCGCGAAAGTTTTAAGTAGCACCGATACCAAAAGTGATTTGTCGAGACTTGAGATGGTTTAATGCCCAATTTGAAGCCTATTATAAAATATTATGGTTTCGAGTCATCTTAACTTAAGATTCTTAAGTCTCGAAGTCATTCTAAAATCACGCGGTGGTTATTCTTAAAAATAAATTTTTTCGATGGTAAATTAATTTTCAGTCACAATTTCACCGGAAAAAAATAGTCGAAACGACTCAGTACTCTTTAATCAAAAAAAAATCGTGTTTGAGAATGAGACTTTTAGAACAAATTTTAATTTTTATAATTTGTTTCAATCTATTTGAAAGCAGCAAAAAATGTTTTCAAATTCAAAATCTGATTTTTAACCTTAATTTGTAACGTTTTGGAAACTTTTATTAAAAGTTTTATAAAATCAGCTAAAGAATATCAAATTTTTTTAAATTTTTATCAAATTATATTGCAAAGCTAAAAGTTTAAAGTCAATTATATTCAGTTTTTCCATAAAAACGAAAATATAAATTTCAAATTTGACTGTGTTTGTCGGCGGAACCACAAAAAGCATTAAAATCGATTGATCCCTAATTTACGAATCTAATCTTAGAGGCCGTGCAATTTGACATATACAGTTTATAGCGGAAACTGAATATAATATTGATAAAATGTTATAGCGGAAGTTGAGTATCCCTCTATCGTTAAATGATTTTTAAATATTGAACAAGGCGGCATATAATTTTTTTTGTTCTTGTCGTTCAATTTTAACAACTTCCCTCGAGTAAATACAATTTACGGAAAGCAGCATTTTGATACAATTCCCACACAAAAAAGTGTAAATTTCCCTTCATTGAGTAGAATTTGGAATTAATGCACTCACACCTGATTTTTTATTTATATAAAATCAAGAAAGTGTAAACTGACAAATCGTGCTTTGAGATCTAAAGAATTTTTGCTTGTTTTTGTCAACATGCTGTTTCTTAACGTTTTCCGAAATTCATTTTTTCCGAAAACTTATTAAACAAAAATTTTTTAAGAAAAGCTTAACCGTTGTACGTTCAAAACCTCATTTGAGGTTTTGAAAAGTATAAAACGTCTCAAAAAGGGAAAGTTAGCGCTCTGAAAATAAAATTAGCAAAATCCTTAATAAAATTTGCTCCAAGAAGTTCAAAAAATTGACTTAAAATTATTTACGATAATCTGTTCAAAAGTTATTCTTTCTGACTTTTTTGGCCAATGTCTCGAGAAAAACCTTTGATCGCTAATTCTTTGATCTTGTCAAACTGCAGAAATTGTCTGAGGAGATCAGTTTTTGGTAAAATTTTTGGAGAATCTGTCATTCAAATAATAATGACTTTACTGTTGCTAGAACTCTTGTTTTTTTCACGCGAGTGATTTCTGAAAAAATAGAGAAAATGGAAAAATTCAAGATTTTGAGAAAAAGGCTAAGAACGTCATTTTCGTTGCTTATTTACTTACCCTTGAAAAGTTTATTTTAGTAATCTGATTCATTATTCTGAAATTTTTGGCCTTCTGCTCATATAAAAATATAAAATGAGATAAATCTCATATTTGGTTATTACACTATTAGCGCTCAAAGTTAGACCTCAAATGAGGTTTTGTGCCTCCACTGAAGTTTTTTTCGAACGTCCAAGGGTTAAATATATACCGCGTGAGTTTTAAGTTGCACCGAGTTAAAAATTGATTTGTCGAGACTTAAAGTGATTTGCAAGATTCAAAGAAAATTGAATAACAAAATGATTTCAGATCAGGTCAAGTCTCGACGTCACTTGGAACTCATTCGGTATTTGTTTTAAATTTAGATGAATCGTAATTTCTGGTTTAAATTAATTTCATATTAAAATAACCTTTTTCGAAACCTTGTTCGAGACCGGACGAGAATTTGCTATTTTACGACCTTTTTTTTTAAATTTCAACGAAAACATTCTCGATTGAACAAAAATAGTCGGAAGAAATCTCCAGAAAATTTGATATCAGTATTCTTGAGAGGAAATATTTGTTTGCAAGAAAAATTCTTCGAATGCTTTTCCCAAAACCAGCAAATTATCGACCTTGGCTTGTCTTTAATTTCCTGCTGGGCGTTTAATTAGCGCGAATTATTATTTTTGTGAAAAATTGTTTAAACAAATTTGACAGTTTCATAGCATTTGCTATAGTTTTAAGATTTGCTTTTGCAAATTAAACTTCCAAGCAAAACAGACAATTATGTTTCCGGTCCTCTCAAGAGAAACTATTGAGTTTAAAGACATTTTAAGTAGTTAATTTCGTATGAAATTTCTGTATTCAGTCCGTAATAAAGAGAGCTTTAAATTAGCATTTTCATCAAAAATTTGAAACTCCAAAACGGCCGAAATTAAAAAAAATTCATAACCGACAAACTTCCCAAAATTTTTAAATTCCAATACCGAAAAATTTTTTTAAAAAATGTGAAATAACAAAAGTTAAATTTTTTATTTTTAGCGCGAATGGAACCAATCTTGCGAAGATTCTTTCTCGTCCGGATCGTCTGGATCGGATGTTGATATGTCTAGCCACCCTATCGGATTTCCTGGTCTCCAGGTCCGAAACCTCAAAAACGCGCTTGAACGCGGCCAGGTTGGCCAGAGTTATGACCACCTTATGCGCCCTGATATGAAGGTAAAATTCAAGTTCACTTTGTGAAATTATTCTCTTATTAAATACTGATTAGCAATTAATTAATTCGCCAATAATCAAAACCGTAATTTTCACCACCAGATATATATAAACTTATCTTGCAAGCGAGTTAATCGTGGTTTAATAGAAACTTCGTGACGAAATATCACAAAATTATAAAAAAATTAATTTTTAATTTTTTGGTCATAATTTATGATCCCATTAACATGCCCGAGGGCAGAACAGTCCATTATCCCTGACCAAAATCAAATCATTAGTTGGCCATTCTGACTCGGGTGAAGTCCCCTAAGATATTTGAAATTGTTATTAATAATTGAAATCGAGGCCGCAATAATGGCAAAATAATTTTCTGGCAATTTCACAAAATATCAATACGGTGCTGAGAAAAACCCTTTAGCATTAATAACCATGAAAATCAGTTCAATTTAGGCAAACAAAAAGATGTATAGTTTCTTGTTTTTTTTCTCGCACTTCGCAAATTTGCGGTTATCAAAACAATTTTGAAAAACAAACCATCGAAGAAACAAAATATTTTCATTATCGGGAGTCTCAATAAGAGAAAAACGAACATACTGTATTATTAATCTCAAAAAAATGTTTCGCATCAATTTTATCCTCTCTGAAAAGTTATTGTGAAAAAAATGACTGGTGAAAATTCATTTTAAACCAAAATTTCACCCACACAAAACGGTCAAACCCACTTTTATAAAAAATTTTGAATTCAAACTGATCTAATCACCGTTTTTGGATAATATTTAAAATTTTATTAAGCATCTATACAATCAATTTGCCAACGAAGCCGAGCACAAGAAAAAATTCTCATTTTCAATCGATTCCCTAGCCAAAAGCGACTCGAAAACTAGCCAACCCCCGATGAACGTCGGCGCAAATCACCCAAATTTCACCACACAGCATCAAGAAATTTACCGAAAAGCCCTTGAAAACCTTAACCGCTCACAACAAAAGATGGCTTCAGTACCTAACGGTGGAGATTAAATCACATCGAATTAAATCATCGCATGCTGATCAAAAATAATTTAGAACCAAAAAAGCTAATCTTTAATTATTTAGGACTCGTGCCATTATTGAATATGACCCAAGGAAATATGAACCCAGCAATGAATCAAGCCGCTTTTCAATCGCAATTTTTAGCGCATCAAGCTCATATGGCTCGGCTACACCAACAGAAAAATATGCATATGAAGGTTTGTTGTCAATCGAAAAAAGGCATTTTTTTTTGAATTTTACAAAAGAATTCTTTATCAAAAATTTCATCTCTTATTATCTTCACAAAAACTATATTATCAAATAAGTGTGTAATAAACCAAGTAATAAACCAAACTTTAATGGTTTTTCAAAAAAATCCCTAAATCAATACGTTTTTTGACAAATATTTATTAAGTGTTCAAATAGCTTTTCATGGTCTTTCCAAAAATCATGAAATTTTTCTTATTTTGAATTTATATTCTGAGAAATAACCCTCAATCAATACATCTTCGAACAAATATTGAATAATTTTTGAAATAAACGTTTATGGTGAATCCAAAAACTAAATACATTTCAAATTTGTCTTTGAGAAAAAACGTCTTTACGAAATAAATTTGAGAAAAACATTTTGTAAGTGTTCCAAATAACTTTTTTATGGGCATTTCAAATTTCTGAAATAATTCAACGTTATCCCTTAGTTTATAAAAAAATCATATATCCTGCAATTTATAACATTCCTATTTCAGCAGCGACAAATGCCAATGCAATTACAAACCAATCAACCTAGCGGTCCCCCTATGCCATCCCGTCGACTATCGCTTTCCGCTTCAATTGTTCGTGAGGCTAAACATCAGCTGAAGGGCTTGGACCCAGAAAATATGTATATTGAGTGCCCATTATGTAACAAACGAATTAAACGATTATATCATTTTCAACGACACATGAGGTTTGTAAAAATAATATGAAAATTCAGATTTTTCGAAAACTCAGTTTTGATTAATTCGCGGAAATTTTATCATTTGCCAAAAAATGAAAATCAGCAAATATTGATCAACAATTCCGCCACTTTAATCTTGTTCAATATACGTTATATAATCTTTCGACCAAAAATTAACCATTTTATTTTCAGAATCCATTCTGGAGAAAAAAGCCACCAATGCCCATATTGTCCTTATCGTTCCGTTCGAAAAGACAACCTCAAATCTCACCTTAAAACCCACGAAAAACATGCCATGGAAGCCAGACGGTACAATTTCAGCAAAAAATTTCCTTTTCAAATCCGCATTCTGAATCCAAACTATTTTCTAACCTTATTTTCTTTAGAAATGTGCAATTGATTGATAAAAAGCGAAAAGATGAGATTTTAACTATGCGAAGACTTCAACACTTTTCCATGAATCATTTGGGAAATGTGCTCAACCAACATAACTGCCCTACAATGAAAGAAGAAGCTATTATTAAAGAAATTGACTCTGGCTGCGAATCTCCGCAAGAAGAAATGCTCATGAAGGTAATATTTTAAAAAATATTTAAATTCCCAAAATTAAAAAAAATAGAAATTTGAAAAAAAATAATTTTATGATAAGGAATCTTATTAAAGCTATTTGCTAAATATTTCAAGAATGAAGAAATCAGAACAATAAATACAAAAATTAAAAAAAATTTACAAAATTTTTTATTCTATTTAAAAAAAGTTAATTCGAAATAATTTTGTTGCTGAATAATTGCAAAACTAAAAAAAAGGAAAAATTATTAAAATTTAGAAGAAATTTGTGAAAAAAGTTCGAAAGCAAAATCTACTAAAACGCTTTAACTAAATTTTGAAAACAGTAGACAATAATTTTTCACTTCGAAATAATTTAATTGCTGAATATCTTAAAAATTTGGAAAATTGATAAAAACAAAATAAAATTTACTTCGAAATAATTATACTACCGAAAATTTTAATAATTCAAACAAAATCAGGAAAGCTAATTAAAAAAACTAATACTCAAAAAAATTTCGAAAATATATGAATTAAATTTTACTTCGTAATAATTTTATACCTGAATATTTAAATGAANTCCAGAAAAGTTGTACAAATATTTGAGAGAATTTTTGGAAGATTAAAGACAAATGAAACTCCAACATAATTATATTGCTGAATATAAAAAACCAGTGCATTAAAAAAATCTTGTAAAATTCAATTTTATCAAATTCTAAATAAATTTGATCTTTCTACAAAAATTTTTTTTCGCTTAATATTTTCTAATTGTCAAAATTTAATTAACATTTAATTTTGTAGCGTGAATCTATCACAAGCGACACATCCGGGATCGAATCCGGTCAATCCGATCGCCACTCCAGCAAAGAATCGGACTCAATTTTCACGGGTCAATCTTCTCCAAATTCGATAACTCATGGTGGCATGATTCACTGATGAATCATCACCCCCTTTAAATATTTATTTATTCTGCACTATGTCTTCCAGTCCACATCTGTAAAATATTCTTTCTATATATATAATATTATATTTGGGATTCAATTTCTGGTTTTAACTTCCGGTCAAAAAATTCAATCCCTTCTTCAACTTATCGCTCATTTTGACAATTAATCCGTAACAGGCGGAATGGCGAAATTTTTGCCACAATTAGCGCCAAGGGGTTAACGGTTAACCTTTTTTTTATTTTGAATATCGACAAAATGAAAACGTTTTTTTGTGTTCATAGAAACGCTTTGCGATGTTGTATTTCTAAAAATGTTCTATGTACTTAATAAATGATAATTAGACTCGAAGTGGTCTCAGCAAAAACCTTGATTATTGTGTTGTTTCTTTAAATTTATAATAACTTTTATTACAAAATATAAAATATCAAAATTGGGCGGACAAATGAAGTATTTTCCATGTTTCGAGGATGAGAAAGACAAAAATTACCAAGTGAATACAGATAACCTAAGGTGGAATTAGCGAAGCGTCTATATGGAAATCTGAAATTTTGCCATATTGGCCTTAGGTTAGCGCCAAATTAACCCAATTTGTATAATCCTCAATGAAAATCATATAATTCGAAATTTTCGTTAAAATCAAATATTTTCTAAATTCTCCTTATCTTCCTAAATTGTTTTTTTCACTCAAAAATTTCTTTATAATATATGAGTTTCAAATAAATTATGATGACTTTTTTTTTTGCTCATTAGTGATATTGCTCATCACCCATATTTTCAAGTCAAAAAATTAGAAATTTTTTTTCATCCAAATTGTTCTTATGGAGGGACGGACCCGCATAAAAAAAGGGTAGGGTTTGACCATGTTTTGTCCATATTGTCATTATAGAGATCACTGTGGTTTTTGTAAAGACAACTGTAATTTTGCCTAATTGTCCTCAGCTATCAGTGCCATATTGTCCTTAGTTTTAAAAATTGTTCAAAACTGATGGTGAGCTTTAGGGGGTGGCATAAGTCCAGCAGATTGGTACATTTTTTCAGAGCAATATTTAAAGGAATAAAAATGTGGAAATTTATTTTTAATCTTCAATAAAAGTGTTCATGCGTACAAACGTTTACATTTTAATTTCCTAAACATAACTGACTATAGTTCGAAATACAAAAAACCACTTTGCATTGTGCATCATTTCCCAACTTAACCCAACTATAGAATTTTTTTAAAGACGATATTAATAAACTTCAGACATTTTCGGGTGTACTTCACTAATAAGTTACCTAATTACTCTGCACAGTTGAAAATTTCTTAAATATCAAAGGTTTTTTTCCATGAAAAAGGGTAAAAATTGGCAAAAAGTAGAGGAAAACAGCTTTTTTTGAGATAAAAATTGACCTTAAATTGCGTTTTGATATTTAAAAATGTCCTGACTATTTAACAAAATGGCGCCTATTACACCCATCATTTTATTAGGAATTTTTCACAACCATTAAATTTTTAAAGATTCAGTGCCGAATGTCACTTATCTAGTGCACAGTCAAGTGTTAAAAATTTCATCAACAGTTTCAAAATGATAAACGCGCGATCGACCAATTAGTTGACACGCGGCAATTTAATAGATACTAGAACATTTAATATTTTATTCTGCCTGATTTTTATGGAGAGTTAAAAAAACTACCCATAAAAAATTTTGGCCCTGATTTGGGGAACATTTTCATAATTTTTCTAAAAAAGTCAATAAAAAATGAAAATTTTATGATTTTTTAAACAGCGGTCAGAAAATATGTAGGAATCCATTAAAAAAGTTAAAGTGGCTATTTTTTTGGTTTTTACTCACAGATTTCAGTTATCAAACAAGAAAAAATTTTGGACAGAAAATGCGGAAAATTTTTATAATGCTTTGATTTTTTTTCAAATTTTTCCGATTTCAAAGATGAAAACTAGAGCTCAAATCTTTCCTAAAATAGATAAAAATTATTTTAATGAGCTGGATCATATATATTCTGGTTGAAAATTAACTAACTAATTACTTTCGTGAGTTATATTGACTTTAATCGGCCGGGTTTATGCCACCCCCTTAAAACATATGTCAAAGTTTCGGAGGTGATTCTTTAATAATAAAAAAATTGAATCATGGTGATACAAAATAAAGACCTTTTTTGTACTCTACCGTCAAAATTTTACGAAAAACAGGTGTCTGAAATAAATTTTACGTGAAACAGGTATTGCCAATACCGTATTGGTAATACCAATGTGGCACAGACAAATTTGCAATATATAAGGACAATTTGTTAAATATAAATTTTTTTTGAAAAATGAGGACAATTTGCGAAGTTTAAGTGCGATTTTGAAAATAAAAAGATAAATTGAGAAAAAAAAGGACAATTTGGGAAATATAAAGGCGAGTTGCGGAATATAAGATCAATTTGAAAATAAAAGGAGAATTGCCAAATATACGCAAAGTTTGAGAGTAATAAGGAAACAAGGAAAATTTCAACTTGTTCAATTGTACGTTGCCATATTGTCCTTATAAAGAACGTCCTTTTAGACGCACAACACAGTACTGACTCAACCCTCAAGTGATTCGAAATAAATATTTTAAATTTTGTGTACCAGTACTTTAGGGACATATTTCAGAACTTGTGGTTAAAAGACTGGGTTGAAAAATTTATACTTCTGATAAGAAAATTTATTAATCAACAATTTTAAAACAATGAAACGTTTCTTATTAACGCCATTCGTTGATATCTATTACGGTACTTGCTTGGGCTTTTATGTGACCTTTTAAGCCGAATTTTAAATATAAATCGGCTTTTGAAACCGACTTATCCAATTTAGTTTTTAGATAGCTGAAGCTTAGCACAAATATGAAGTGAATTATAAAAAACTGAAAAGTTGGTCCGAATCGGACCATTTTAAGATTTTTTTCTCGGATGACTGAAATTTGTTGAGCTATCTAAGAACTCAATCGGATGACTCGTTTTCAAAAGCCGAATTAAATACAAATGTTCGCTGAAAAAGTGACATAAAAGCCTGAGCAAGTACCGTTATAGATATATCCCTTAATCACTTTTTGGTTAGGATGCGTAGCCACTACTCCTTTTAACGTGTGATTTTAACGTTGTGGCTACGCATTCTAACCAAAAAGTGATAAAGGGATATAGCGATCAAAGTTGGCTTTTGTGGTAAATTATGTAATAAACATAAAAGATTGATAAAACAACTAGAAATTTGATGCAAAATTACATCATGTCAGTAAGTAAAAATTTCTACAAGTATATTTAATATCTCTTAGTCACATAAATTACCATATTAACTTCGCTCAGAAATTATTACTCAATCCATTATTTATTTAATTTTAGGGGTCTAAAAAAATTTTGTTTAAAATTTTAACATAGCCTAAATTTCCTGGTAAATTGTCGCTTTACCCTTTTCCTGACTCTGTATCGCTACCAAATGACATGTGGTCTGCGTTGGCCTAGAATAACTTTGTGGTTTGTTTTGCGGTTTAATAGGGTGGGTACCGATAAGAACGCATTTTTTTAAATTATGGCCCTGATCTATCGGTTATGCAAGGGCTATTACGTGCAGCTTTTATGATAAGAAATTACTTTCTCACGTTTAGATTCGATTTTTAAAAATTATTGTATCAAAACTATCATGTTAAATACAGGGTGATGCTGTAAGGTTATTAATTCTAGCATAAATTATGAAGACGCTGCACGACCTCAATTTGCATCAGACATAAAATTCTGATATATTTTATATTTATACTGTTCTTGTTCTATAATTGGAACAAATGCTGGTCTCAAAAATTGTTAAAGGAAATTGGTACTAGTTGAAAACGGCCTTATAATTTTCCAAAAAAGCAACATTGATAATTAAAATTGTATAATTTTGTGGTTACCTTCGAATTTAGACAAAAAAAAGTTCGTGTTTAGACAAATCAAATACATAGGGACAAGGTTAAGCCCTTTATTTCTTTAAAAATTTATGTGTCGTTTTAATTCGACAATCTGAAATAAAAAAATAAATAAAGAAAATACAGATAATCAAATATATGAAGATTCGGAAATTTGCACCCAGCACTATCAATGAATCCACAATGATAAAGTGGTGTGTAGCGCTTTCGAAAAACTAACGTCAAATAACTAGAAGTTATAGCAATTCGATGGTCCTGCGTTCGAATCTCCGAATCTACATATATTTGGTTATCTGCATTTACCGAGTTATTTCTGTATTTCAGATTGTTAAATTAAAACGAGACAAAATAAAGTACAGTTTAATTTCATTTTTTTGTGTAAAAACTTGTTGTTGACATTCTCTTTGGTTTTAAATCATCCTAGATTAAACAAATAAATGATCTACTGATATTAGTTTTGATATTTAAAAAACAATGAAACTTCCAGGCAATTCCTTGATTCAACCATTTGAGGCATTCATTGAATTAATAAGAAATTTTAATATCTCATATTGTCTTCAGCTATTGTTGCCATAATGTCCTTATTTGTAAATTATCAAAAATTTCAAAAATGACGGTAAAGAGCTAAAAACATAAGCCAAAGTCTGAAGGCTCATTTTCTAATGATAAAAATTAATTTATTGCGTATATCAATAAAGACCTTTTTTTGCTCTTTGGTCAAGATTTTACGAAAAAGAGGTGTTTTAGAGGAGATTTTACGTAAAACAGGTATTTTTGTAGATAAATTGTCCTTAAGTTTTGCGAAATTTTCCTTAGGTTTTGTATTGTTCAAAGTTCTACCCAAAACGCACCAAAATCTCTAGCTCGAAGAATAACGCATGAAATCGTCATTTTATATTGCGAAATACTAAGGACTTCAATTAAGATAAATGAATCACTTCAATCATGAAGAACATGGTTGTGATTATTTATAAATATAGCCAGAACGTTTTTCTTGCGGATGATTCGAATTCATTTGTGTAAAAACTTTGTTATTATTAATAAGAGACGTGGTTGTTTCAAATGTAACTCGATTAGACGTGTGTATACTGACGATAAAATTGGCGTTATTTATAGCGAGAGTTAATCTTAAGATGTTGATTGGTTAAGGTTGTATCTAATACAATCAACACCTGATGGGTCCCATAAATTATAGTTACCACCTCCTAAAAGACTTAAATATAGGAATTTTTTCTTGTCACTCTGGCAACTTTTCTAAACTTATCATTAAAAAAAATTAAAAATGCAATTAAACCGAAAAGGTTTTTCGTCTACAGCATGTAACGTTTTTTCTTTCTTTTTCCGATTTGCATTAATCTGATTCCCACCGTTTTGATTGGTTTAACGACCAAAATTGATCGTTCTCATTGGCGGATAGCACATTATGCAAATTAGAAAAAAGAAGGCAAAAACGCTACATGCTGTATAAAGAAAGGTGAGATATTGTCAATTTATCCTTTGGTTTCCAGGTCATATTGTCCTTATCTTTAAAACATGAGACAAAAAATTAAACAATTTTGGAGGCCAATAATCAATCATAAATATTTTGGATGCCGAAAAATAATGAAGACTCGTTTTTGCCCTTCACCAATAATTTTCAAAAATAGGTGATTTATTGATGTTATTTTAAAAATTATACTCTTCGAATTTTTCTACAAAATTTTTTTCACAGAGTGCGGACTGAAATAAAAAAATGGAGGTTTTTGCCATCCCGTGTCCACATTGTCCTTATAAACACACAACAGTCTAATTTTGTTCTACTGCAAGGAAGCTTTTCAAACAACAATTTCACAATTTTTTATTCAAGTGCTGTTCCGAATGTGATCATTTTCAATACGTCGCTGATTTTTGGTTAACTTCAAATGATTAAAAAATGCTTATAACTTATGGCCTTATTTTTTCTTGGAAAAGGCTACTTCACGAATTCATTTTACTGCTTTACTGATGGTTGTCATTGCCATTAATTTAAATTATCATTTTACTTCTCATAAAAAATGATAATGTTAATAAGAAAAAAATAATTTATTTTCAGATTAACCGATAAGTTTGATATATTTATTTAATATATTACTATGTGAATAGCAAACTGACGATACAAGATTTCTGAGAAGTTTCAAATAAATTATTGAATTTATTTGATTATGCAGTTGAGTATTATATCAATTAATCAAGCATTATATTAATGGTAATTATCAAATAATTATTAATGACCGTTATTATGACTGTTTTTCTGGGGTTGGAAGGTAATACTTATTGTGTTTAACACCAACAGTAATTACCATTTTGATGAATTAATTTTATTATAACATTATTAATTTCATTGAAGTAAACGATTGGGATCCAGATTAATTCGATTAACCCTTGGAGTGTGAAATTGTTTGTGTTTGAAACAGTGAGAATAACCTTCCGTCCCCAGAAAAAATGGTCATAAAATAAAAACCATATGAAAGATTTACTTTTTGACAAAAACATTACATACTTTACATTCGAAAAAAATGAAAGATGCTGGAAAATTTCGAAATAAATGAAAGATAACACAAAATGGAGAATTTGCTTATTCAGCCAGAAAATTACAATGATCGTAGTCTTGTATCTCAAACATCAATTTGGACTTTAAAGGTCAAAAATGAAGACTTATTTCTCAACATATTTACCCATTCAATCACTTTAATTATTTTTGCAGAAATTTTAGCCCCGAGCTGAAATCCGGCTGAGTAACGAAATTAAAAAAGGATTTTTCAACCAGAATAGCTTGAAAATTCGACCAATCAAACTATTTCCGAGCATTTTTGGATTAATAATTAAATTGATCGGATGTGTTGTTATTTAGGGATGGATACAATTATTTTCGATTTCTAAGACTCTCATGATAAACTAACTGTCGCGGAACTTGCGCTCTGAGAAACTCAAGACTACCGTCACTGTAATTTTCGTGACCTAATAAGTCTGATAAAATAATTAAAGAAAGCGATGCAAAGTGAAGCAAACGAAATTCCTTTTAGAGTCAATAAAATGTTGGTTCGTCCATTCAAACAAAAAATTTTGCTGCAAAAGTATTTCACGTTCGAGTGACTAAAATTCAATGAATTCATTTTGTGTGTTTTTCATAGCGTTTCCTAATCACATTCTCATTTTGGAACAGTGTGGCTGACCGCATAGTTTCTAAGGCAAACTTTAATAAAATTGATTATGCCCTTGCTTCACAAAAATCCCGAAAACTTTTTAGGTTCTGAATTGAATACGGAACCGAATAAACAACAAATTTTAAAAAGGTAAAATTCAATCTGGATACAAATACTTTTTGAATTTTGCAAACCCAGAAAAAATTAAGCGACAGGTGCGCCTTGGGTACGGTACCGCAAAATTTGATCGACCGCCGGTAGAGACTTATCGTATTAAACCAGCGATTTTTGGGATGAAATTCAACACAAACGTATTTTTGCACGTTTTTTGGTGACAATCGAGTTATTTAAGAATAAAATATTTTATTACATTTTGCCTAGTGATTTTCGAGTTCCTCGCAATCGGATTTCAAGGCAGGTTGAGCTTTAAAATGTTTTATTCCCGAAACTAATTTTCTGGGGAAAATTTTATTTATGGCAATTTTGCCAGCACATTAATCATTCAAATTATCTAAATTAAATTTAAAAATTTCCGAAATTAGCGTAGGGTTTAAAACAATTCAAAACTATTAGCCGTTATAATTTTTTTCTGACAGAAATTTTTGACGCGTTTCGGATGAAATGTTGAGGGGCGGATAATTAGGAGCTGTAATCGTCCGAAAACAAACGTTTTATCAGAAAATAAGATAAAATTCCAAAAAAATTCCCAGATTGGCCAAAAATGTTAAATCTCCCGAATTTTTCTCGGAAAAAAATTTCGGACAAGGTCTCAAGATTTTTTTATGCTATTTCAGTTAAGTTATTCTAAGTTATTTAATAACTGTTATTATATTAAGGTATTATTTAAGAGGGTTGTATAGGCAGGCCATATCTATTGAACTGGAAGTGCTGTCAACTTAATTTTACAATTTCTGATCTCAACGTGTTTAGTTATATGAATTTTAAAAATTGTGAAGAAAAATTCAAAATTTTCCAGAAAAATATTGAAATTTTTGTAAGAGTCTAAAATGAGAAAATGTTTTTTGCTTTTGCGTGAGAACGGTGAATAATTTGCCCATAGTTTTTAATCCCGTTTCCAAAAACATGATAGTTGCGAATCTTTGATATTATCCAAAATTGATACGATGACCTTGACCTCAAAAAATAATTTCAACTGTGATCCTGGGAGTTAAGGCCAGAAATTTGACCATCAGACAATAATCATTTTTTTCTAAATTGTCTCGAAAAGTTCTATCTTGAATGAAAATATTCTTAAAATACACAAAAAAATCCGACTTTTAGTGGCAAAAATGGCCAAAAACAAAACTTTTGTTATTTTTGAAGCACTTATTGGGTGAAAATGGGCAAAAAGACGATATCATTTTTTTGTTATAAAAAATTACATTCTCTCTGAAAAAATCAAATTGTTTTGAAATAAGACGAAAAAAATACGGCTTTTAAAATTAAAATTTTGCTCGCGGTCAACTCAATTTACCGGTTGGTCGAACATATTATGATAAAAGTTGGAAATTGAATGTGTTCCAGAGATTACGAACTTATATTCCTGAAGTTTTTATCAGATTGCCATGAAGGAAATAAAAAAGATGATGAGCCTCGTGAAAAGCCTTCCAGCCTATAAACCCCCTTAAGTGTCCAGCCTATAAAACCCCCTTGAGGGGGTGGGTGTCGGTTTTTTTGAGCCTTTATAGAATTTAATTGATTGTATGAACATTAATATCGTATGATAAAGTTGGCCCAAGGAATCATGTGGCATTATTTTTTCAAAACAATCTAGAACAAAATCTGAAGATTTCCAAATCGAATATGTTTCGCTTTAACGCGCATAAAAACCGGTACCCATGATATGAAATTTTTTATTGGTAATATATGACCCACCGAAAACGATGCAGACATTAAATTATCGGAAATGTCTTAATCGAATTCTAGAAATTTCAATTATTTTAAGCCAAAATGTTAAACCGTAATTACGAATTGACGCCTGATTGGTTAAAAATTTTAATTAGCTGTTAGCCAACTTTTTGATCAGTGAAATCTCAGCTTCAATTTGGTGGTACTTTGCTCCGATAAGACAAAACTTTTTTTTCGAACTTTTCATTTCCGGTTCACTTCATTCAATTTTCTAGAATTCTAGAACTTTATTCAAAAAAATTGCTTCTCATCACTTTTACCGCTTATATTTATCCACCTCTAATCGAAAAAATGGCTCCATTCTAAACATTCGTCTAAAAGAGATAGAGTTTGAAGTCGAAAAATGGCAAAATCGGCGTTTAAGTGGATTCTAGAATAAAAAAGTCAAAAATCAGAAATCCTTTTCTCATCACTTTTTTGTTCTCATTTATTCGCTACTTTGTGTAAATTTTGAGAACGCTTTGTATGTGGGTCTTAAAAGAAGATAGATTTTAAAAAAAACCGTTTCGTGCCTAGAATAGACTCACCACTGGTGGTGTGATGTTACAAGGTTGACTTTGAGATGTGTAATCGTTAGACGAAGGCTAGATCTACAACAAGTATCCTCAGATTTTTTACAACTGCCCTAGATTGATCTTGAGGGGTGATGAAGGTACCCAAAAAGACGGACACCCACCCTTAAGTTATTATTGAAGTTTCAAGGTGATATTATTGCGCAGTGTTCCAGAGTGGAAAAATATTTAAGTGCATTTTTATGTTTCAGAATTGTACGCAATGTTCGAAAACCATTTGACAATGCTTGAAAAATAAAATTTTAATTTTAGGTTGAAATTTGAAACCTGCATTTTTTAGTAAAATTTATTTTGTAATAGCTCACAGTGAGCTGCTCACTCATTATTAATAGATAATTTATTCTGATTCTCTTAGTTTTCTTCGCTTAATTCTTATTCTATTTTCGCATAATAACTTCTTTCAAGCGAGTCGCTTGAAGCGACTAATAAATTTCTATTTTGAATTCTTGAAATGAAAAATAAAGAAAGTTCGTTCTAGAAAATTTTAAATCTGCAAGTAAAACTTAAACAATTTGGTGTCATTGAGAATTAACAAGTTTCTTATTTTTAAAAAGAAAGTTTAAAAACAGAAAACATTTTCGAATATCACCTGTATTCTAGAAATTATTTTCAGTATCAGAATAAGAGAAATGTTAACAGGGTTCTTTAGTTTTTCAAAAGTTATCCAACTAGACTAATTTAACATTTTAATTTTATTTTCTTAATTTCACTGTGTTATCGCAATTTATCAATTGATAATTTAAAATCAAGCAGTCAGAAAATTTAATAGCATTTTAAAAATATAACGATTTATTTTTGAATATAATAATTTTTTTTTCAGAAAATATAATGACACAGTGAGAGATTTGGATGAACAGAGATCGAAAGTTGAATTTTTTTGAGCGAGAAATCGAATTTTAATATTACGCGTAATTTCATACTTTAAAAAATTGAAAGGTGCATTTCCGCGAAACTAAATGATAGAACCTCAGACGGAGTACTTAGTTGGCTGTTCAGCCCAAACGTCGAATAAAGACTATCTCGGATAAAAAAAAAATTATAATTTTATGTGTGCAAAAGTAAAATAATACTTTATGAACTTTAATTTTTGAGTACTTAATGTTAAAGATCATAAAGTATAATTTGCTTTTGCCCATTATATACTGACCTCCTGAAAGTGTACACAATTGGTAATCGTACAATAATGAAGGTCGAAAATTTTTAGGGGGAAGGGCTGGATTTAAAGGCGATGATGTAAGTTATTTTTGGAATTTGCAAGGCTTCGTACGGCGGAACCAAGTTAGATAAGATCATAACGACACGTAGATTGGAACGATCTATCCTTAAAATAGCAAATTCAATTGATACGCTGGTACAACTCAAGCCAACCATCTGGTCAACCGCGGTTAAAGACGAGTAGTTGTTTTTTAAAAACAAAGGTTTGAGAGCTTATATGGAAAAGTTTTGAGACTCGATGATAAGCAGCAAAATTGTCTTAATTTTAGTGACTGCGACTTTTCTTGATTTTTGTCTCAGAGGCCGGCAATATGGTCGATTGTGCCGTTTAGGATTTTCCGACGTTTTGATTTTAGGCTGTTTTGTGGAATAAATATAAATTTCATTTTAGGGATATAAGAAGGTACTTTAATTGTTGATAATTATTGAATGGGAAGTGGTTTTTAAAATTTAGAATTGATTGGCTTTAAATCACGATAAAATGCGCCGAATTAAATATTTTGACCCTAAAAGCGATGATAACAGAGAATTAAGGACGCCAAATGATTTATTATGAACTTATTCAGATTCACCTGATTTGAAACAGACGGTGCGATCAAAATCGAAGCATATTTAAAAAAAATTCACGTGACCTTCAAAAAATCATATTTTGAGTTTTGGGTCGAAATTTGAAAAAATCGCTTCTAGAGGAGTTTATATTTCTTCTGTGCTAGTGTTTGCTGGAATTTGGGTGAATTCCAAAATATAACTTAGGAGGAGTTTTTTTATGAGAAAAATGCTAAAAATCGCAAAAAATCGGTAGTTTCTGCTTTTCAAAAAAAAACAAATGTAATTTTTGAAAAAACGCTACTGGAGGACCTAAGTTTAGATATTACACGAAGTTTGTTAAGATTTGAGCTGCTTCCCAAATAAACTCTGGGAGGAGATAGATTTTGAAATTTGGTCGAGGAACACCTTGTACTGGTAACGTATTTCAAAGTGTATCGGATCAAAAAGTTATTGACTAATTATTTTGACAAGATTAAGGCTAGATCTACAACATGGCTAATCTTAATTGCCCCATAGTGTCTCTGTTAGGCTGATTTCGCATCCAAAGAAGTAAATTCCAGCCACCAGTGCCCCCTTAAAGGTGTGGGTGGCGCTGATTTGGGGTTTTGCTTTGCCGATTCTCGGAAAACAGGCAGCGGTTATTATCCAAAAACTTTTGTAGCTTGAAGAACAACTCTTCAAAATAAGCTAGGCTTATTAAGCCGTCTAAAAAAAACACTCAGTTCGTATCTTCTCCTTCATTTTTCGTCGTTTTATTATTTTTGTGTGACAAGCTCCAGAAAAGCAACAAAAACACGAAAACAGTTTGGGAGGCTCTGTCCACAGATATCTTTTCCGCGAGTTTAGGAGATACAGTATCGGCTCATACTGCATATATGGAAGCACAAGACTTGTTTGACAACTCACTAGAGTCGTTTTTGAAATTTTGATTCGGCGTCTCTTTGGGCCATGTCAATTTTTCATTTTTATTATGAATTTCGACAAAATTTTTAGAAACCAAAAAAATTTAAAATTGTCAACATAAGTTTTCCCGCTTATTTAAACAGTTTTGAGGATTTTGGTGCAGTTTTTAACTCAATAGCCTTAAAATAAAGCACATCAGCGCACTTTCAATTCAATCATAAATAAATCAATAATTTTTGTTTCCTTTTTTTGGCTTTTTTGGCCGTCAACAGCCAAAATTCAAAAAAACTCCTTAAAAGATGTTTGTTTTGTTGTTTTCAAGCCTGAAGCAAGAAAAAATCTAAAAATGATGTAAATTAACAGAGATAATAATTTATCAGTGTTTCTAAGGGATGCTTATTAAATGTTTGTGTGTGTGTAGGTGACATAGTATCATATAACTTTACTTTTAAAATTGATCTTGAAGAGTTTTTTTTTCCAGCTACAAAAGTTTTCGAATCATAACCGCTCCCTGTTTGTCGATAATCCGCATAGCAAAAACCCAAATCAGTGACACCCACATCCTTAGTTAAGGGGATTGTAGGTGCTTCCAGCAATGTGCTGAGGAAAAATAAGCCGTTTTTTAAACTCAAATATCTTTTGTGAGAATTGAGTGAACGTTTATTTTTTCAATTGTAGTCCGTAACCTTGAAAAGTCAAAAATTAATTCATGTGTAAAAAATATATGTAAAAAATATATGTAATCACATCAACCTTTAAATGCATAGAACCGTTTTGCTGGTTTTTCTCTCAATTTGAGTATACCGTCATATCCACGTATCCAAAAATTACATAATTCCGATATTATTAGTCAAAAAAATCTTCTACAATCCAAACTTAAAATTAATTTATAAATTCATCTTAATTCGCCGAAAATTATTTTTGAAAATTCCTTGCAATAGTTTAATATAGGCAAAATGTACATTATTTTTCAAAAAAAAGTATACCTCACAAACGGTACATGCGATTTCTTTCCTCTTTTTCATAAATCATTCTCGATTATCTTAGTAAAATTAAATAATAACAAAATTATAATAATGTTTGTCAGATTTCTCGCAATCACTATTTTATGCTGATTAAATGCGCGCCATTATTACATTGATTAGGCTTAAAATTAAAATATTGAAAGAGGGGTAAAAATTGTAATAATTATAATATTGAAATACTTTCATTTAGTGTGATTTTTAGCTGTGATTATTAATTTTTGTAATTTGAGACTATCCTATGTGTGGAATTGTAAATTAATTAATTATTTCTGCAAGCAAATCTGATGTTCTAGAACTAGTTATTCGATAGTAAAACACTTTTTTTGCTTGCAATCAATTTCTCATGTGCTGAATGGTCGGAAGAAACACAATACCGAATTTGAGACCGTGGTCGAAAATAACTACTGCACCCACAATCCCCTTAACCCCTCACACCGAAAACAATTGAATTTCCCCTCACACCCAAAACGCCATCCGGAGACGCCACTGTGAGCGGTTATTGCGGAGAAAATAAATGCGATAGAATATTCATTTTTTGACCCGAGATCAAGGATAGATTTAAATTGGAGGCCAATAATTTTCCTAAAATTTTGATTCTGTTTGTTCGATAAATGCAAGAGAAAATAGATGTTTAGTTTCAGGTACTTCATTGGAAAACCATACATTTTTCAAAATCACATATGAATAACAAAAGATTAAGTAGAACACTGGCTATTCTAATATGCTCTCGAATTTTGAAAAGCTCATCTCAATCGTCTGAATAACAAGTTTTCGTATCCCTTCAAGCCAAAATGCACGCACTAAAATCAGAAACAAATTGAATACAAATAGTTTTTGACTTGAACTTTGAATGCTCAATACGGTGAATTGGAGAATAATAAAAAAAATTTGCAAAATTTAATTATCTTTGATCGATATACGCCATGAAAATGAACTTTATTTTTTTCAAAAAACCATTTTTCCAGAGTGATACGCAAGGCATATATAAATAACTTAAACCTTGGCTTTCTGAATCTGTTTTCTGATTAAAAATATCTCTCTCCATTAGTCTACAATATGATAACTTCTTTTTTCCTGTGCCGAAAAAATACATTTCAAAAATTGTAAGCAACCTTTTTTTGAGGTTAAAAATTAATTTATTAGATCAAGATGTTCAGCCACTCAAGAAAGGACAAACTGAGTATTAGGTTCAGCTGTTAGCTTGATTACTCGGCATGATATCAAGCTTCAGCTGTGCTCTTTGTCGCTTTGCATCCAATTCTAACTAATAATCAAACTGATTTATTTCAAAAATAATTATTCGCGCAATTAATTGGTTTTTTTATTTTTTGAGTTTATAGAGAAATCACTTAAGAAATAATAAAACTCTCAATAAAAACCAGAGAAAAAAAATAATGGTACCAGGAGCAGCCTTGAGTAATTTACTAAATCTGAGTCACCTCAGAATTTTGATTTTATGTGTCGTATTAACACTAGAATTTTTTTACGATAATCAACGGAAAATCCTAAAAAAAAAGAAGAAATATCTTTTGAACTGCTAGTCGTATTAAATTTTTAAAACCATGATTAGAAAAGAAATTGCGAACTCTATCACACATTTGAATTAAAAGTCTGTGGAATTATTATTTCTAACTCGTTTTAAGGATTTAAAAAATCTCGCGTCCCCGAATGGCGTTTGGGTGTGAGGGGGTTAAAAAAGATTTCATGTGAAAATTTGGTACCACATCCAAAAACCACCTGGTTGACCGCGATTAAACACGCGTTTCTTGGTTTTTCTCAATGAAACAAGGATCCTAGACTTTATATCGGAAAATTTTTAAAATATCTTGAAAATTGTCTGGATTTCAATTTTATAAGGCTATTTTTCTTTGGCTCAAAAGGCCGTAATTGGGTCAAATGTGACAAGAAACGGCCTTTTTGGACGTTTCGATATAAAAACTGATTAAAAACACTGCTAAGGTATACTATTTACTGCATCGCCACTAGTTCCAATAGTTGAAAAGTGCCAATGGGTCTATCCCTTATGGATCCTATAAGTTATGGTTCGTTTGTAAAAATTAATATTTGTTCACTATTTTGTCACTTTCTGTTATTAATCGAGCCAAAAAAGCCAGTGCCTTTTTTTGATAAGCTCCAGTAAGTATCAATTCGATAAAATAAAAATAATTTTTTTGATCAAGTAAAAAATTATAATTTTTCCATCAAATTACGGAAAAAATACTTTTTTTCCATTGAACATTTTTCCATTTAATTACAAAAAGAATACTTTATTTCCATTAAATGGTGAAATTTTTTTTTTAAATCCAAAAATACTTAATGGGCGCATAACTACCTAGGTAGTTATGCACATTATCTTTTTGGTAATGTCCACTTGAGATCTGACTACAATATAGGCTATAATAGGGCAAATTTGCGAAAGAAGTTAGAGAGTTAAGGAAAATAACCAATAAGATTCGCATCCTCGGATTTTTTATCTAGCTTAGCTTTTATTTTGGCCTCCGCGGGTGACATGTCTTGACAGCCTAGTCTTCAGAGAAAAATTTCCCTTATCATGTGCTGAAAACTTTCATATCCGTAATTCTTCGAATTCCAAATGAGACGAGTAGAACCACGTAATTATTGACCGAAAATTGAACACGTTTCTCTGTGAAAAAAGAGTCGTTGTATGCACCAGGGGATGTTATCGATATAAAATATTTATTATAAAATTTCTCTCCATTTTATTAAAAAATTCTTTAGAGCTAGAAAAAGCCTTCTACCACCGAAATTATTTTGAAAAATTCAGTCTATAGAAATGTACTAATCTATAGTAGTGAATCTAATAGTAGTAATCTGACCCTTTTAAATATCCAAATGAAATTTATTTCTTGATTAGGCTCTATATATTTATGTGTAAAATATACATGCTTGAATTGAGGAGAAATGCTTTCAAAACTATGGCACCATTTTTCTTAAAATTGTTATTGAAACAAGCCATTTACTGTAGGCAAATACAAAATTAATCAATTTGTAAAGCTAGCCGTGGTAAGTAGCTTTTTAGACTAAAATAAGCATGAAAATTGATGTTATTCACGAGTTTTACCATCGGTGATAAAGGTGTCCTTATAAGTACCTAATGCCTTTTCATTGGCAGTGAAAATCACAAGTTAAAATGTGCTCAACGGAAAGTGACGAGTGGGTCATGACATTTCACGACTCTGAGACATCTTATTTTATCGTACTTCGAACTACATGTTAGTACGTTTACACGGACGAGTTTAAGTCAAAACGTCGTGCTAGCCTGCACTTAAATAGACAATTCAAATTGTCCAGTTGAATCCAATCTACAGTTTGAATTGCGCCTTTTATAAGAATATTTTATAGGCCTGCGTGTAAGTAGGCGTTATTTACATAGCTCAAGAAATCTTGTATTCACGATATTTCCTGGTACATTATATGTATATTGGACTGTATATCATGAAAAATATTACAAACTGTAGTTGAATATTCAAAATAACGTAGATCTTGGCCAAATCTCGGCTTTTTTGCACATTTGACGAATCGTCGTAGACCAGATCTCCAGAAATGGTGTGTAATTGGTTGGAGATCAGTGTTCTGTACGAGGAATTCGTCTGTGATGTACACGTCATCCAAATTCAGAAGAAAAAATGAGTTTCTGCCGTACTAACTACCCAGCAAAGTGGCCCAAAAACACCAAAAAAAATGTTACTGATTAAAAGCCGAAAAAAAAGATAATGGAGATAAAGTATGACTGAGTATTAAAGATATAAAGTCTTAAAAATAGGCCACTTAAGGTACTGATGATAAAGTTGTAATGATTAAACTCCATAAAGTAGTAGTATAATAACCACTGTTTCGAAACCACTGAATATCATATAATAACACAGCTATAAATTTATCACAATGTATTCAACAGTTTTATTGTAATCCAATTTATAAATAATGTAACGATAAGCAGTTCCGGAGCAAATTTCTCCTGATTTCCGCGGTCTTTGATCTATTGATTTTCTATTGAAATTTGTCTTTGTTCCATTTTTCGCCCACGCATAATCTTCAAGTATTATCTGGTTAGATTTAATAATGAATTTAAGGGTACTTTGGTGGCCAGTTTGTGTCGAAACGGGCGCTGCGGCGGGATTTTCTTGCGGGATGCAAATCCGAATCTCATGGTTAAATCGTTCCAGGGATCCAACGCTAAATTGAAAGCCAAGAGAAGGAATTTGATGCATTTTTGGTCCGGTTCAGCCCACTTTCGGTTTAAACTTCAGATTTTATGCTGTAATCAGACAAACTTTGAAAAATCATGGGGCTTGCAAATTTAACTTGCTGGTGCTCTCACGTTTGCTAACGTATTTGTTTACTAATTTTGAAGAAGTTTCTATGAAAACCTCTGCAAAATTCAAAATAAACCCGTTTCAAGGAAGTGGGCGTTGATATCTCAGCTTCCAATATATAATACAGCTACCATATCCCTTTAACACCTTTTTGATTATTTGAGAGATGTAGGTTGGGGGAGCCAATCCTAACACTCCTGAGACCCTTTCTAGCCACTCATGAGGCCGCTTTCTCTTCTTTTCAGCCTACATCTCTCGAATCATCAAAAAGGTGTTAAAGGGATATGAATGTATCATATGATATGATTCATATCCCTTTATCACTTTTTGGTTAGAATACGTATCCACTACTTCTTTTAACGTGTGATTTTAACGTTGTGGCTACGCATTCTAACCAAAAAGTTATAAAGGGATATAAATCAAATTATTTACCGATTTTGTAGAGAATTGTTTGCCAAGCTTTGTCACTTACTAGTATTATTTTTTTTTTGTTTTGAGATTTTTTAAAAAAAAAGTCGGATTTTCGGGAGTTGAAATAAAAGGTTAAATAAAAGAAGATTTTGAATGACTGATACCAATTTCGATCTACAAATGTTTTATAAATTATAATTTTTCGAAAAAAAATTTGCGCTCTCAATTTTTCCTTCGATTTGAAAAATGTTTAAAAAATTTAACAGCCCGTGGCATAGAGCCATTTCAAGGCTCAAGCCAATTTAAATCAGTCAAAAATTATAGACAAAATGATCACAGAAACTTCTCTTATAAATAAATTTATGAATTAAACAATGGTGATCTAAAAATATCATTTTTTTCGGATGATAGGTTCAAATTTCATGACGAGTTGATTGAAAGGCGATTTTTCGCTTAAGTCTTACTTCTAGATTATTATTTTTTAACCCAAATCTGGAATTATAATTTTAAATAAGCCAGTTTTTAGAAAGGTGTTTTACGTACAATTTGCATAAACATAGCATTCTGGACATATCTGGAGCTAACATATTTTTTTGGGACTGAAATTTCAAAATATTTTATTTTGATATTCTTTGATATTGGCCCCAGGTCCTGGGGCCCAGGAGTATAAAGATTGGCTTCTAAATCCGGACATTCCTAGATTAACAATAATGTATTAAAGGGATATTAGTACGGATAAATGATATGCTTTGAAAAAATAATTAATTTGTGAAAATTATGGCAACATGGTTTTTTTATACCATATTTGTCTCAATATTGTGATAATCATCAAGTAAGTTCATTAAATCGAGAAAACTAATAAATTTCCCTCAAGGGAGTGGGTGTCGCAAATTTGAGCCTTTTCCAAGGTCATTTCCCGTCAAACTAGCAAAGGTGATATTCAAAAAACATTTGTGACTAACAGAATCAACCTTCGCGATAATTATGAACTTAACAGTAATCTGATACAATCCCACCTATCGCGACACCTACGCTTTAAAAGCCTCCTAAAAAGACACGCAGTTAGTGCCTACTCCTTTAATTTTCATCATTTCTTATTATTTTTTTTGTGTCAGGCTCCGGAGAAGCCTTACGAATAATGTTAAAGCGCTTTTGTTTTAATTTGGCTTTCAGCGGACAAAAACGCGAAAAAACAAAAAAATTAAAATTTTGAAATGATCAGTTTGGGAGGCTCAGGCAAAAGCTTATCTCCTCCACCAGTTTGAGAGATATAGTTTCGACTCATACTGCATCTGAAGCACAAAACTTGTTCAACAATAAACTAAAAAGGTTTTTTCGAAATTTTGCTTCGGCGTCTCTTGTGGGCCATGTCAATTTTTTCATTTTTAGCCAAATTGTTTGAAATGGTCAGTTTGGGAGGCTCAGGCAAAAGCTATCTCCTCATACAGTTTGAGAGATACAGTTTCGGCTCATACTGCATCTGAAAGCAGTAGACTTGTTTGACAATAAACTGAGAGTTTTATTCGAAATTTTGCTTTGGCAACTTTTCAATTTTGAGCCTTAATTTTTGAACAAAATTAGAAACCAGAAAAAATGCTTCAAAATTATTTTTTCCGTAAATAAAAACACTTTTAAGGATTTGGTGCAATTTTTAATCGGTAGCGTCAAAGAAACAAATGAGCGACTTTCAATTTAAATCATAAATAAATAAATAATTTCTGTTTTTGTTTTTTGATCGTCGCATTTTAAGGGGTTTTCGATAGCCAATTGTCGCACAAGTACAAATCGTTGGACCACTTTCACTTCTCTTTGATATATTTTTTGTTTTTTGGTGTTGAGACATAAAGTATTAATAAAAATTTCAATAGTAATATTGCATTTTGTTAACCGTTTCGATTTTTTATTAAATCATCTTCAGAATGAGAACTATAATTTTAAGTCGCAGAAAGTTGGAACAAAATAATTTGGCAATTAGGCTCTCAGATGATTGCCAAATTAAAAGCCCAATTGTAAAACATACTTACTTAAAAAATTTCATATTTTTATGTTCGTGTTGTTTATTTATCGTAGGTTTATTCAACGTTATGTAAAGTCCTCAAACACTTTGCGATGGTATGTTTGTGAAGGCCTTTGATTATTTTAACAAAATTTGCATCCTAAAAAACAAGTCAAATTAACGGATGGCTCGTCCAATCAGAAACGTGCTTACAAAAGTGACGGAATTATTTTTTCAAAATGTATCTCTGCCCTGAGTTTTCAAGGTTCAAACAATGATCATGTTTTAAATAACCGGACATGACGTGAGCAGACCCCCAAGTTGAGTTTTTGGAAAAAATTCTTTGATTTGGCTTCAGAATCACCAAAAAATGTAATTTGCTCTAGTTAACATAGGGTCAAAATACTGTTTTTTGGTGATTCTGAAGCCACAATCAAAGAATTTTTCCAAAAACTAAACTTGTGGGTCTGCTCACGTTTTGTACGGTTAATTCAAATCATGAATCATTGTTGTACTTTCAAAACTCAGGGAGAAGATACATTTTGAAGTCTCAATCGTACAATAGTCTTGAGTATAACAGAGCACTGCGCAGTTATTGAAATAAACATGCATTTCCTGAAGCCTACCGTGACGTTGTATTACGTGGTTTAATTAAGCTTGCTTTACAAAGTTTTTTTCTAAAATTGAACATTATGTTTCTAGAATATGAAAATATAACTCTTAACTTGATCACAAAGAAAAAATCTCATAAGTGTTTTCCGTTAACAGCGCTAAAAGTAAAGCCTCCTGAAAGGCATTCGTGCCTCGGTTGACCTTTTTTTCTTTGCTTCGTAGGGTGACATTCAACTTTTCATTGTTTTCTCAAAAATAATTCTAAAATTTTAGAAAAAATATAAAATTCCCAAGCATAGGCTTTCATTAAGTCTCCCATAATGCTTTCAATTGGCTATTTTGACTACTTGGGGCATAAATTGAAAAACCAACTCCCTTTCATATATTAAGCCCGCTTGCCGAATAAGAAACAAATCGCACGAGAATTCTTTTTCGGAGACCTACTGAATATAATTTTCTGAGCGTAGGTTTAATAATCTGATGATCTGAGTGGTACTGCCGAATTATCCCACATATTTTAATAATAATTGGATACCTCCCTAGACAAAGAATCCTAGTACTAAGTTTTTAAGAAACTGCACTTGAAAACTTTAAAGAGCAGTGTAATTATCGCCCACTCTACTCAAAGGTACACATTTTGTTCAATAAACAATAACTGTTAATTATTGTACGATTCGTGTGTGATGGTTAATTATATTTCAGCATAGATTGTTGGAATCTTGTTATAATGAACAATCATTACAAAGAAAAATTTTGAAAATTATTTTTTCAGCCAAAAACCTTCAAATTTTTTTCTTTTTCCGTTGATACTTGGTTTTTGAATTAAAAAATGCCAGATAAAAATCACTTGAACCCTTGGAGGCTTAAAAGCCGATTTCTAGGCTCGACTTTGAGCGATTTAACCTCAAAAGTAAAAGTGCTTGCAATTTTATTGTTCTCTAGTCCTCGAGGATAGACTTTAACTTTGATAGTATGTAATTCACATTTCAATTTTCACATTTTACTTTATTAACCATAAAAAAATAACATGAACAAATTAAACTTGAACCCACGCTATTAATTTGTGAGAAAATGGGAGACGTCAAAACAAAAATTGATATGAAAAAGCTTAAGAATTAAATTTTCGAAAAAATGACTTCCTCAAAAAAACCTGTTATTTTCGGTCTTTAATCTACAGGTAAAAAGAACATAGCCTACGCAATTTATCGAAATAACGTAAAAAAAAATTTACTCAGTGTCGTCAGGACGAAAATTTGACATGCACCACTTGCAGAAAATTTTTTGCTGAAAACTGAATCATTCAGAATTAACCTGCAATTTCTGGTCTTGAATCTACAGGTGTTTTTGAAAATGGACCGGAGCTTTCAAGGGTTAACGATTTTTGAATTTGATACCCATATAAGGTTTTTTCTAAAATTTGGTATTCTCAAATGTTGTGAAAGAAATCTGAAAAAATTTTAACCGAAATTTTGTTAATATTACATAAAATTTTACTAATTTTCTGCTGATAATCACTTAAATTCGCTTACAATGTCAATTGTGGAATACAAAAAAATGACTCACTCGTACACGCAGAACACATTCCACAATGTTGGTGGTACTTTCTTTTATTTGGATAATTCTAGACTTCTTTTTTATCTTCGATATTTGAGCCACCCAGAGTGACAAGTTTTAACTCACCCATACAAAGTAAAATCAATGACAATGAATATATTTATATCTATCATTTCTAGTCATTAAAAGAAAATTTGAAAATGAAAAGCTGCTGACATAAACCTGTCAGTTTACAAAATAATTTGAAAATTACTTGAAAATAAAATATATTCGAGGAGACTTTAATAAGCTAGAATTCGGTTGTTACCCCTGACAGGGGTCCTCTATTGATATTTCCTTGTCAAATTATGAAAATATATGATATATCCTGAAAAGATTGAAAATTGATAAGATTATTTGCAAAAATTTATTTCTAACAAGTTATGAAGATTTATCTGTAATTATCAGGTTTGATTATCTAAAAATTGTTCTAGTTTCTGCACACGAAGCTGACTTGGTTCATTAACATTCGTTCTCGGTCAAATGAGCGACACTTCTTGTCGTTGCACATTGCAAATCCGGGTTGACCACCATCTTCCATTTTAACACAAGTGACTCTGATAGCCTGAAATTTAATTTGAGCAATATTTATAGTGTTTGATAAAAAAGTTAATTTGAGCGGGTTCTGGTCGCTGGAATTTAGTTTTCTCTATAATGAGCTAAATATCTATACAGAACTTTAACCTGCGAGATTACAAATCTTGTAGAACTTTTCTTCAGCTTGTGAAAAAAATCACAATTATTTTTGTATGCATACACTCATTCACACATAAGCGGCTCAAACGGAACTAGGTCAAAATGGTAAAACTATCTCCTCCCAGATTTCATACCAAAATTAGCTAAAATTTTGACACTGTTTGAAATGATGGTAGAAATACTTAATTTTTAGTAGTTTTCTAGATTTCAGTATATTTTCTGTGGGATATGGAAAAATGGATATTTTCAAGTTTTGATGGTTAAATTTAAGGTTATTTTTGAAATAATACTTTGGAAAAATGTAAAAAAGAAAAACAAATTGCAAAACTCCACTGACTTGACTAGTTTCGTAAATATTTAAGAAAACAGTTTGAGCTTATGCACTGTTTTCAATCATTAAAATCAAAATTGGATAATTTTCGAATTTGTCTTTATAAGAGATGAAACAAATATTGGTCGCAAATGATAACACAATATATCTTTTTAAATAATATGAGAGTTGCGAAAGTGAAGGCTGCTCGAGAAATAAACCGTCATCGACCAATTATCATTTAGATAGAACAACACTGTTACGAATGTTTTTCACTCGATTTTTTTTTCGAAAAATGCTATCGGACTGATTGGATGCCATGTTGATTTGAAACCATGTCTAAATAATTTACCTTGTTTCTAGCACATTTGTATCTCATGTCTAATCCAAGTGGCATATATTCATGAGTCATGTATTCCTTTGACATCGATGTCCATTTTTTTCCATGATTAGTTTTCATCAACCATTTACCCTTTTGTGTTCGAATAGATTGAGTATTAAAAACGTTCACGCAACTCTCCATAACCGGTTCGATATGGATGGTAACTGTTTCACCGGTTGGTTTAATGGTTGGTGGAGCAGTTGGTTTAAATTGGTATTGATACGTACACATGAAGTTTTTCTCAGCTGCACCATGGGAAACGTGCCATTCACCAGTCATATGAGACATAAAAGCTCTTTGTCGAGGAGCCCAGTTAGAGTATTTGTTATCTTCAATGTAGCATTGGTCTAAAAAAAATGGTAATTTGGGTTATAAATAACAAATCAGAATTTTCAAAAAAATTGTCGAAACAGTTTCTACTCATTTCTGGATACTTTGAGCTGTTTTTTTCGACATCGTAATAACAGGAAAATATTGAGACAATACACGCGATATTTCATAAAATTAACTTCGACATAATTTATAAATTGACATGACATATTATACATACCAAATAGGGTGTCACAGGTATTTCTCGACCACCGTAAAATATTTAAACGGGCAGATAACTTGGCCAATTAAGGAGTAGCGAAAAATTAAAGGTCTCTTAAATTTTTTCACGAATGTACTTTTCCGTTCAGTCAGCACTATAACATAACTCAAATGGCTTATTTGCTGTAACACACTCATACCGAAAACGATTTTTTCAAGTTTTCTCACAAAATAAGAATGGGCTTAAAGTCTAAGCCTCAGACTGAGGTGGAAACGGCTTGACCAATTACGGTTAACTTTTTTAAATTTTTTCAATTGTAGGCGGTAAAAAATATTATTTTCTGAACAAAAAATTTGTAAAAATTGTCAGCAATTGCTGAAATACAAAAAACCGCTTTGTTGTTTCCTAACATTAGGCTTTATAATTTACTTACATTTTTGTTCATAATAATTAAAAATTTAAAGCCAAATTATACATTATTTCCAGAACAAATTTTCATTTCCGAGTAATTAATGTCAATTTTTCAAATTTAATTTGATCAGACAGTTATGTTTTTTACTCTATAGTATTTCGAAAAGATTTTGAAAAATTAGGTTAAAAGGTTTTTGCCCTTCTTTTTTTAGCTGAGACATTATTGTATCTACAAAAAATGAAAAAAAGTACGAAGTTTTTTTTTACCTAACGCTGGGGTGACCATTTCAGCTACCCAGAGATCAACATCCATCATCTGCATGTACTCATTTGATCTTGGGTTCCATGGACCAGCAAGTTTTGCATCCATAGATTCACACATTTCAACGGCGATTCCGTAAGTGGCAATTCCTCCGACTCCGGACATACACCAACCTTATCAGTATTCAAAATGCCTGAAATTGATTATGGCACTCTGATAAAATAGTTATTTTAGTTATGTTAAAATTTAATTTCACGCATTTTATTTCTATAAAAATCGACTATTGCATAATTATCTATTGTTGAGAAATTTTTTAAATCAAAATAAACCAATTTGGTGGGAATATAAAGTGAAATATGCAAAACCTACAGCTTTCTGAAAGCAACAAAGACAATAACTGATTTGACGATAAATAAATACGCTTCTTATTTATAGGAATCCTGATAATAATCATCAAGTTATAAATTTGAGTTAGCAAAACAATATTAATGATAAGTATTGAATAATGAAAAACAAATTTTCGGACAATTTTCCATATATTTTAAATAACTAATAGAAAGTTTTCATCATAAAAATACTTATTTATTCATGCGCTGATTGACTTCATTTTAACAATTTTATTTTAAATCTGGGAAGAAGCCCCATTTTTAGTAAATTAAGCTAAAATTTCAGTTATATTAACTGAATTTGAGCCCTTTTCCAAGATTTGAAAAATCATTTATACCCTTTACTAATTGAATAATTGAGATGCAAAATTTCTTGGTTTTTTTCAAGATGAAATAAAAAAAAAATTTGTTTGGAAAGACTCATGGATTGATAACTTTTGAGTCGTTTATGAAATTCACGGTTTATCACCTGTGGGTAAGCAAATATGCTATTTCGCAAGATTGCAACAAAATTTTTAGAAAAAACCATCATTAGAAAAAAGTTTTTGGAAAATACAGTGCGTATCAATAAATAAATTATTTAATAATTAATATCAAAATCTAATAATGATAACTAACTCATCGTCTAGTTTTGTTTAATTTTTCGTCGTTTTTTTGATAATTGAAGATTTATTCAAATATTTGAAGTTGTCGTCAATTAATTTTCAACACTGTTCCTGGGAAAGTATCACAGTCCCATTGGTTTAATCGTTGAGCTGGTTTAAAAGTGACTTTAATGTAGTCGAATTGACCGAGTAAGAAGACTTGGACATCATCTTGCATATTTGAAGTAACGATGATCTCATAAAAGATGTTGTAGGTAAATTCTGCCCAAGTCAAATCGAAGCTTAGCGCATCAAAATGATAGATAGGAGTTTCGTCTGTTAATTTTTTTTTGAAATGAAATAAAAAAATTTGGAATATATATTCTGATCTAAAATTTTAAAGGTGATCTGCTTTTAAAGGGCGTGGGTGTCGATATATTAGCTTTACGTATACAGCTGTACGTTTTTTGGTAAACATATTTTGTTGAAAATTTCCTGGAAATTTTTTCACTTCTAAGATTTTATTCTGGTTTTGCGATTTTTTAAATAAAAAGTCAGTTTTTAGGACGTTGAAATTAAAGGTCAAATTAAAGGTGAGAATAATTGGGATTTCTCAGATAATTTTTTTGATTACCCTATTTTGTACAGAGATTTTTCAATGAGTTTTTTAATTTTCAGGATTTTTTCTGAATTTTCAATTTTTCTCAAAAAAAGTATGTTTAAGAAAATTTATACTGTAGTTGAGAAATTCAAGAAAAACTTGAGATTCACAAGTCGTTTTGGAGACTCTGAAGAAAAAAACAAAAAAGAAAGTTTCGTTTGAACCTTAATTCAGCCTTTGCAGTGAATTTGAAGAACAAATTAAAAAGTTTCTACATCTTTTAAAGGTGAAGTAGGCTTTTGCGCGAAATAAGCTGTTTTGACCACTAAAGAAAATATTTTAAAAAAGGCTTTTATTTTGTGATGTGCATTTATATATTCATTCTATATAGCAAATATCAATAAAAATGAAAAGAGATGAATGAAGAGAAGGTTTTTTAGTGCTTTCAAAGACGCCTTCTGAAATTCATTATTTAAGCGTAGGTCAAAGTATCAGATGCTTTGAATAGTACTGACAACTTTCTTAAGAGTTGTACTACGTATTTGAAAAATAATAACTCATTTCTGAAGCCTGGTTTCTCAGAAACTGTAGTCGTAAATGTGTAAAAAATAGCCCAATTATCGACCTCCACTCCCTTAAATTGTCTTTATTTTGCTATAAACCGTAAGTTGGGGGGAAACAACAGAAAATTTAAATACTATTCACAATAAACGATTGTTGATCGTATAGGTTTTTTTTAATAGGTTGACTTTTCGCCCTTGACACTTATCATCCGGAACCTAAATTACGAAGAAAAACATCAAAAAAGAAATTTTGTCGATCAAAATACTGGTCAACTTTGCCTTATGTAACAAAAGTTACGTTGACCGTTACTTTGAAAGGTACTGTAGTAGTTGATTTATAATGTAGCCGGACCAAAAGTTTAAAAATCCGATTGAAACCGTGAAACTAAGTTCATTTATTAAGTGTTTTATTGCTAATCAGTATGTCTTTTATTTATAGGGAAAATTTCAGAAAGGACCAAAAGAACTCTTCCCAAATTAAAGACGATTCTCCCAATTAAATCGATTGTTTTCGCACGATAGAAACAACATACTGTTATACAGGGTGTAAGGTTTTTCCCTTCTTTTTTCAAATTGGATACACTTGATTTCCGCTGTTTTGATTGGTTGTTTTTCAGATTCAAGCAATCAAAACAGCGGAAATCAAGTGTATCCAATTTGAAAAACGAAGAGAAAAACCTTACACCCTGTAAATTTTGTATCAAATTAAAAATTTTCGTAAATTCAAGATAAATTGAGAAGTAAAATTTCAAAAAATTCCTCCGAAGCATTTATTGATATGAGTTCCTTCGTCATAGCAAAAGTTGTTGACATTAATTATAAGATAATTGAATAAAATTAGTGGGAAATTATTGTATTTCTCACCGATTACGTGAATATTAAAGTCCATGTTGATTAGATCGGTTATAAAGTAAGGTAATCTGTTATAAACGATAAAGTCCCAGATCATCATTTGAAATTGATTGAACAAAACACTTGTATGGGCTTTAAAAACCAATAATCACGCTAAATGATTGACAAAAATTAAGAAAGTATGATTTAAGTGACTTAAATAAATCAAAAAGTATTAAAAAACGATTTTTCACTTTCTCTTTGACATTAAGAAAATTAAAATTCGAGTTTCCTTATTTTATCTAGTCAGAATGAAATAACATCTTGCAAAGTGATAACATACAGTGAGCGTTATTCATTGCAAAATATCAATTGTATCGCAAAAAAATTACCGCCGATTAAAAATATATTTCGAAAAATTTATATATTTTAACCCTTGCCATAGACAAAAGCTAGGTTTTCAAAATTTTATACCCCTAGTTACCATTTTTATCGGCGGGAATTTCGATCAAGTAAATTTTTATTTCACAAGTAAAAAACACACATTGTACTTTGAAACTATACTTATCAAATAACATAAACCCGGCAAAAATACGCCAGTTTTGTTTTCATCCATCACACAGGTGATAAGGATGAAAAATATTAAAAGTAAAGTGATTTTTAGAGAGCGCTTGTTTATTCTGGTCAAACCAATCAGTAAGCTTAATTTTCAAATACAAGAGTTGAATCAAATGCGACTTGTAGCCTCAACCGGATAATTGATAGACCCAGAAAAAATTTCTGAATCAATAAATGTTGATGTTATATGAAGTTTAACATGTGTTTGATTAAATTTTAACGGTCATCAATTAAGAAGAAAATGTGCTCACCAAATGATTATCAATTGGGCAATATTTCCATAGCAAAACCAAAATATTTGTCGAGGAATTTTGAAATTTTAGAAATGCTCCGAGTAAAGAAGGACTTTGGAACTCTTAAAAATTGCGTGTAAAAATGACACTTTTGTCGGGTCCTCTGTATCAGAGTCCCATAGTTTCGGCATTCTCGACATGTTTTATGTGTGTCAAAGTCGGTTATGAATTCTTAAAATTTGGAAGTAATTTGTCTTGAGCGTTGATTGATTTGTTTTTAAAGCCTCAACTGACATCTTCAAGATAATCTTGAGCTTTATATAACTTGTTAATGAAAACATTGTAAAAGTCTTTTGTATGCACGTACTTTTCAATGTCATAGCGAGCCATTTTTGGACATCCCGACATTTTGAGACCAGTTTTGAAATACCAGCTAAGAAAGGGTAAAATTTTTTTTGAAGTTCCAATATTTTGTAAAAAACACCGAATTTAATTCTTAATGTTTTATATATGTGTCATTTGAGTTCCTGATAGTCCGATGCTATTGGATAAGGAACATTCGGATCTATGTGTTATTTCATAATCTTTAAAATCCTTCCCAAGCCGAAGTGCCTCTGAGAAGTTAATAGGGTGTCAATACTTATCACATTTTGGGAGCGACTCATTCGATTTGGTTCTAAAACAGCTGAAATCATCACACATATAAAGAGAAAAAATAGTTCGAATTAGATTGTATTTCGAATTTTTTCTTTCAAAAACTAAGAATTAATATCATTATTTCAAAGAAAGAAGAATCGTCTAATTGAGGATACTTTTATAATGTGCCACCCAGGTTGGAGTAAGACAAAAAATTGAAGGTGTTTATTTTGATTTTCATAAATTCACCCTAGCTGAATCTCATCATATTAACTTGAATGTCGATGGAAGTCAAATGAGAAACCGATAATGCCCATTGCAAACTAGTAATAATTGATTCTGAATCGGAACCTGCAATCCAGCCTTGGCTTTGAAGATGATTGTAAATGAGGTCATAAATTTCTGTAAATCCATTGAAAATTTGAAAACCTCGCAGAGAAAATTTAACATTATTTCAGTAATCCCAAGCTTCTGTAAAATTTTTCTTAATTTATTTTAAAATTAGTGTTTTCCCACATAAGTTGAGGTGTTCAAAATAAAGAGAAATTCAGATGCATAATAAATTGAAAAATGCGATGACATCTTAAAAAAAATACGTTCGGAAATTTTCAAGAAGCGTAGCTTACTGTTTTTGATGCTAAACTGAGGTCGGCACGTCATTTTTTTATGATTACAGTAGCTGTGTTTTAACTTAGTTCTGTGAAATCATTAAAGAAAAACTCTCTTTGAAATTTCTTATCATTTGGCCTGGGATTTTCGAAATTATTTCCAACCAAATGATAGGCAATTTCAAAAATTACATTGCGTTTTTGAAAACTTTTTATGTTAAATGTAAACAAAAATTTCTATAGATCTTTTTTATTCATAATTCTTAAAAAAATCATAAAATAAGATACTTGAGTCTGGTCAAATGTTTTGTAGGGCATAGCTTATGCTGAAAATTCAAAGGAACTTAACATCATGATAAAAAATGAAATCTAAATGATTTGATCTTCCAAAAATCTTTGAATTTCATGATCAAAAACACTGAAAATTATCGGTTAAAATACAAAATACGAATATATATTTACATATTTAATTTTCGACCAGTTCAACAAAAGCAAGTCAGTTTTATTTTGAAAGGATTTCCTGAGTCTAATAAAGTTGTGGGTAACTCAATGACAACATCAACATCAATGTCAGGAACCGCATCGCCAGTTCTCAAAGCTTCCAACATTCGGACAATCCCAACAAAATTGTCCTTGTCCAAAAATTCATATACAGCTGAAAGTTCTTTAGCGCCACCAAATCCGTGGTTCATCATGAATCTGATGATTTGGCCTCGTAAGGTCCAGTAATTCACTGCAGAATCAAAAGTTAGGTCGAGGAAAAACACATTGAGAGCTGTATTGAGAGCAATATCGATATTCAAATTGACATAGTCAAGGTTTCCAAAGAATTCACTTTCGAACAGATAAGAATTTTGAATTTTTGTTAGTTTCTGAAGATATTAAGGGCTTCAATTTGCAATTTAGGACGAATTTATAATAATTAGCTGTTAATAATTAAAATTTCTTTGAAATAATCAAGAGATCATATCTTAGCAATTTAATTTTAATCTCAAATTAAAATCTTACTTTCTTCCTGACGATGAAAATCTAATTATCTGCTATTCACGAAGCTACAAATTTTTGAATACAAACAAAACAAAGTCTGGAACTATTAATGATGGTATTTTACTCGTGAACAGTTCAAGACTTTGTATTTTTTTGTCCTCACTGAAATTGTGAAATATTTTTTACACCTAAAAATACGTATAGCGAACCATTGCTGAAAATAAATATTTGAAAAAATTATATCTATCTGTTTCCTGAGAGTTGCTTGGAAGTCATCGAATCCGAATTCAATTTCAAGAGCGGGTTCTTCAGCTTCAAAAATAAGATTATCTTCTAAAGTAGACCATTCAACTTTAGTGTTCCAGTCAATTTCCAAACCGGTTAAATCTGGCCATTTATTCACGCCTGCAATGAGATGTCCGCATTTATGACAAAAAAATTTAAAAGCCAGTTTTTGAGAAGATCAAAGATAAAAAAGCGTTAAATTCTTCGAATAAATTTTCATTTTACGGAATTTTTCTTCAACTTTTGAGATTTTTTTAATTGAAAAAGAAAAGAAGTTATGTTTTTCTAAAATTTTCGAGAAAAACAAAAATTTAATAAACTGAAAATTCAAAAGCTCTGCCTGATTCTCATTGGTTTGGACTGAAAAAATCAGAATTGTTAATTTCAACGTGAGTTTTATGCTGATTTTTAGAATATTCATTAATATTTATTAATATGACAAATTAAAAAATGTCACGTTTTTGGCTGTTCGAAATTGTTCAAAAATAATTATAAAATTACTTTTTTTCTTGGTTCAAAAATCAATTTCGTTGATAAGACAGAGGACAAAATCAGACAGTTTTTCAAATGCTCGGGAAAATTTTTCAGAAAACCAAGAAAAATATAATCCTAATTTTGTTGTTTATGCATAACCAAAGTTATTAGGAAATTTAAATAGGATCTTAACAAACCATTTTCGACTTCGGGCACCTTAGCCTGAAATAATAGTTTCTTCTAAAAGAACTAAAAATTCCATAACAATTCCGACGTTAACGAAAGCTGGAGAAAATGTGATGATTTTGAAAATAGTCAATTCAATTTGAGAAAGTTTGCCGCTCGCTGTAAGTTGTCCCATAAGACAGTCTGAAATTTCCTTCATGACGAAACCAGATGTGAAAGATCCACAGAAAGTAAGACTGAATTTGACTTGATCGAGGAGCTCCATGCTGGTGATTTGAGAAGTGAAGAATTCGAAGAGAGTTTCTTGGTATAAATTGAATGAAGCCATTGAGACACTTTTTTCGAGATGAAATTAAAATTTTAAATTTGAAAATTAATGTCCATTCATAAAAATTAACAAATGATTTTTAAAAACCGCGCTGCTGCGTGAATTTTAAGTGATGTTAATGCTTGCGGTGATTTGAACAATGCTTTTGAAAAATTGATCTAAAATTTGATCTTGAATCACCGCGAGTTTCAACAAATCACTTTTTGTCTCGACTTAAGCGATTTATCAAGACGTATTCATCAAATATTCAAATGGCAATTTTTCCGACTAAATTGAATTAAAATTATAAAAAAATGAAATTTTAATAAAAAATTTACCAAGAAGACAAAAGATATTAAGAATCAAGGAACCATTCGAAATTTTTACTTTTAAATACTAAAGATCACAACAAAATCTAACGTATTCATCAAAATAACGGGAGAGTACTATTGAAAACAAATTTTAAATCTTGGAAATATTATGTGTTTTAGTTTCAGTTTTCCCGTACTAAGCGGTCAAAGAAGCGCCTAAAAAATTCTTGTGTGTGAGGCAGACTTCTCGTTTCTGGATGTGAAGAGGTTAAAATAATACACTTTTTGAACTTATTAACTTTCGGTATCTACTTCACCATTCCTTTGAGTAAAAAACATATCAAAATCAAAATTAACCATGAACATCGAAACTTGTGGTAGATCGAATAATGAAATCCAGTCAGCAAATAAGTTAAAATCCTTAAGATTTGCAAATGCAGTGAAGACAAGTTCAAGATCCATAGTGTTGAAACCAAAGTGGAAAAATTTGAAGAAAAGATTGACTTTTGTCATGACCATAAAGAATCCTGTTGTTTGGAAATAGAAATTGAGCTCAGCCATATGTGCATCACTTTTTATGATTTGAATAATATAACAATTGGTCTATTTTTATTTTTCTGTTAATTACTTAATTACATTATACTACAGCCTTAGTTTTATTGAATTTTCACATTTTTCTCAGGCGGCTTGACAGCTAGATTGAATTACTGCCATTTTTTGAGCATACTATGTAATTTATTTGTTACACTTGCTTTTGGAAAAATATGAATTTTTTTTAGAAAAAATTATGGGAACCAATAAGGATTTTGTATTTTCTAGAGTCTGCAAAAATCAAACATTTCTTTTATTTAATGATTTTTAAATTCTGAAGGTTATTTCAAATTTGGCATGTTTAATAATGTTTTTGAAATACAAAACATATCCATTATTCACACTTTTGTTAATATCCCGGCCCAAAAACACAGTACGTTTCCTAATCAGGGACGGGATATTAACAAAAGTGTTTATAGGGGATATATACTTTATGAGTCAAATCAAGTGTCCTAGTAAAAGTGGGTCTTTACAATTATCTACAAAGTTCAATCTGATTGATATAATCAGATTTTTTCTTGAGATGTGTAAAACGACAGACAATTAAATTCTGATGGTTTCAAGATTATGAAATAATATTCGAAAATAACTCATCAGCGAGCTGTAGCTCTGTGAATCGTATATACCCACTTTACCAGGACACTTGATTTAACTCATATCCCTTTATCACTTTTTGGTTAGAATGCGTATGCCATAACGTTAAAATACACGCTTAAAAGGAGTAGTGGCTACGCATTCTAACCAAAAGTGATAAAGGAATATAGTAATATCAACATTCGCATATGAGAATATAATACAGTATATTGCGATTGGATAAAACCCTGCTTATTATACCGCCTCCATCAATTCCAAACCTTTTTGCTAGAAAAAAGTATTAAAACCACGTCAAGCACAGACTCAATTTATTACTTCTTTATAAACTATGGGGAAATTTCACTCAATTTATAGGAAATTTTATTATCTATTAATGTAGAAAAAAAATATATTTGGATATGTTAGGACGATTATTGTATACTTCCTCAAATTTTCACATATTTTCCTGTCATAATCCTTCGACTGAATTATCAGATTTTCTCGAAATAATTGAGCTTTTTGTTTATTTTCAAATTTTTTGCTGTCTACCGCTAGACAGACAAATGGTGAAAATTCTAAAAAAAGGCCTACTATTTTCAGTTAACGGAAATATTTTTTGGTTGTCTGACAATGATCATAGAAACAGTGATCTTGGAAACTATTGTAACATAATTTCGATTAAGTACACATACGTTTTTTTCATTTTTATCGAGATCTCATCGACTTATTTTTTGCTGTATACTTTTTAAGACTTAATTAGGTTGGGATATTATGTACACTTGAGCCGAATTATGTTTCAATTGTTTTCAACTTCGGAGCTCTCTGGCGCTTAAACGGTTCAGACAACGACCGATAAAAATTTTCTCGCCTGATTTGTGGTGGAAGAAAAATCGAAAAACTACCAGTAGGTATGCAGACAATCACTAAAGTTTCGTATTCTTGTCATTATTAAAACCAAACCTGAGTCCAGCGCATTTTAAGGAGCTCATTAAGTAAAGTTCGAAATTGACTTCTCCGCACGTTTTCGATCCCATAATTGTAGTCGGTGCTGGAATTGGAGTATAATAAGAATGAGATTTACCAGATTTACCGGTTTTTGGTGATTTCGTTGATTTATTTGATTTTGATTTAGTTTTTTTCGATGACTTAGCTTTTGGAGATTTGGTAGATTTGTTGCTTTTGGTACCTTTTCTGGCTGTCGCTCGACGAACTCTAGGCGAAGCAGCCTCAAAGTCGGCCGATCGTCGCTTTTTAGATTTTTTTGATTTGGTTTTTTTCGAAGATTTCGTTTTTTTCGAACTCTTTTTTGGTGATTTGACAGTTTTTGGTGACTTGACACTTTTCACACTTTTTTTTGTTGATTTTTTGGAATTTTTCGATTTAGCTGTAGCGGAGTTTGGCGATTTAGCGGGTGATTCAACTGGACTGTATGGAGTTACTGGAGTCAAAGGACTCAGTGGAGCCACGGTAATTGGTCCTATATTTGCACCTATAATTAATGTAAAATTCGAAAAATACATTCGGGAGTTTTCATTTTTTTTTATTTCAGAAAAAAAAACCTGAAAACTATGTTTCTGATCTTTTTAAGGTCCAAAATGCGAACTCCTCATTTAAGTTCAATTAACGAAACCTTGTCAACAAGTAATCAATTTTTTTTTGTACAATTTATAATATCAGATTGCAAAATTTATTTTTCTATGTGCCCAACTTGACTTATTATGTCTAGAAGAAAATCTTTTGTCCTTCAAATGCTCGTTCGTGAGTCACGAATCGTGACTGACGAATCGTGACTGACGAATCTTGACTGATCCTGAATTCAACGCTATGATTAGTCGAAATTTAGTAAGCGCATTTTTTCTGGCGAATCTCAGCGCGAAAACAGGAGACAATCGCGACGGTGAATCCAACGGACATGAAATACCTTCCCAGATATATTTTGAACTCTATAATTTTGCAAACAAAAAAAAACATTCCAGTTTGTGTGATTTTTCAAATATGCGTTTAATAACAGTTGATTGGTTATCAGAAAAATTAACAGTATTTTGTGATTAACGATAAGTCATACTCATGACGTTTGCAAGTCGAATATTTTAATGCTTACATCATTGGGAATACAAATTTGAATCAAAGGGCACGTTGGTGCTTAGTGTAGTCAAGTCACGAAAAAACAAGTTTTATAATGAATATAAGTAAAGAAGGAAATGAAAACTTTTTCAGACGTAATTTGCCCATGCAAAACAATCAGAGAAGATATGGTACCAAAACACGCTCGTGCTTTCTGGTAAAAAATTATAAAACTCACATTTATCATTCCGATTTTGAGACGGAATTTGTTCATTCCAAACATTCAAACCAGGATTTAATACAAGAAACACGCTATTGCTTGATGTAAAAAAATTATAAAACCTACTTTTATAATCACGTAAAAAATAAAAATTTCTGAGACAAAATTTCTCCATGCAAAACATTCAAACCAAGAGCCGACAATTTCTAATAAATTAACCTGGATATTTAAAAGTACAAAATTCATAGGTTCCAATAATATTTGTTACTAAAGATTTATCATCAACAGTCCAAGAAGCACTCAAAGATAAAGCTGAAAACCACGTTTGATAAAAGTCTTGTACCAATCTATCAATAGATATGACACCATCGAAAAGGCCAGGTATAACATTTTCGTCAGCTTCATCGGCAACTTCATCGACAACTTCATCGACAATAGTTCCAATTGTTTCGGCCAAAACGCTTGTAAAAGGATCAAAATTTAGTGACTGAATTTAAGTCTGTATTTTTTCAAAGTCAATGGGGACATGTCAATTTTGAAGGTTTAACTCAAAATTTTGGGCATGACTAATTTGGTCAAAAAAAACAATGATGATTTTAAAATCTATCAAATTTTATGACGAGTTAACCAGCGAAAAAATAATAAAGTTAACCGAATGGTTTAAATAAATTTAAATATCAAAATGTGTCAAATTGAGAACTCAACCGAACGAAATCAGACAAATTTTTAGAGAGTAGATTTGGTAAATTAAATCTTGAAATATGACGGCATTCATGAAGTTATTTGTAATATAACCTAATACGCCAACGCAATTTGGCGATATAACCACTTGGAGGATAAAAACTTAAAATCATAACGTTGCGTGGGTTATTTCGGTGATAAAAAACTCGGCGATAATGAGCCCGAGATATTTGGCCTTCCCCCTAATAATGTTTTGTTCTTATTTTGAGTAAAAAACGTAGTGTGTATATTTCTCGAAAGTCGATCCAGTAGACTTTAATTTGATCCATTCCTGAAGGCAGCGTCAGTCGAACATTCACCAAGGACATTAGTGAAATAAATTTCAATTTCGACTTGACTCATTGAGCCACACGGAATGAAAATGGAAGCAGAAGTCAAAGATTGTACTTGTTCAGCGGTCAGGCCAATCACGTTGGTTCTAGAATATGAACTTAATTTGTGCAAAAATAGTTTTTACTAAAACTGTTTATTCAAAACAAGTGAAAATAACCGAGTTTGATATAATAAATAAATACAATCTGATGATTTTAGAATGAGTTTGAAAATGAGATTACGCGTAATTTTTTATTATATCCTGACTTAACTAAAAACTGAAAAAGATAGAATATTAAATTTCGAATATTTTATTTTCTAGTGTAAAAATTAAATTTTGCAGGATCAAAAATATCTGAGTATTTTCTTCAAAACTGAAAATGTTTTCGAGTCGTTTTTGAAATTTTTAAAATCTTACTAAATTTTTTTTTGATCTTAAATAAATCAATTATTTCGAAATAACTCACTGGAAAAATTCAAGAAATTGAGTTTGACAGCCAAGTAGATCTGCAAAAACAATAACTGGAATTTCTAATGCAATGTCGAATTCCACGAAATCAATTTCCCAGCCAAAATCCATATCCCACACAAAATCAACTTCTTGTTCAACAATGTGAAATTGGAACATTTGCTGGAGGCATACGAGAAAACTTGGAGATCCAAAAACTCCTGTTTGAACTGAAGGCCAATAAAATCCGAGTCCTTTATTAAGAATGGCCAAAGATACATCAAAAAAAAAATTCTGCTGTAAAACTTATTATCAATCAATACCAAGATAGAAAAATCATTTAAAAAAAAACGATTTTTGTTATATTTGTTTACCAAAAATTTCTTGACTATTTTTTTTGTTAATGCAGTTATCACTGTGAGTCTTCATTGTTGTCCAATAGTTCAATGCTTGAAACGTGAAATGTATAAATGCCATATTTAAGAGTTAAAACAATAAAAACGACAACTTCTAGAATTCGAAATTTTACAAACTTCATAATAAATGGTTGAACCACATTTTGGTGCATTTTGAAAATGTTTCAGCAAAATTTAAATGTAATGCTTTCGAGCTCTTGTTCTTGCCTCTTAAGGAAGTACTGGTCGCAGTAAGACTCAGACTTGAACATTTCCAGATTATCTTTCAAATGTTTGGTTTCCGAAAATATGAACAAAAATTAGTTGATTACTTGTCGTTTTATTCTTAATAGTCATCACGAAAGTATTTTAATGGCGATTTAAAAATATTTTGTTTGACTTTCAGAATTTTTGTCAAAATTTGGAGACTTCCGAAAAATTAAATCGCTGTTTCTGAACATGCAAGATCAAAAATGAAAATTTTGAACCTTGGTGCTCTGCGCGTAGCCTTCAGTGTCCAATTTATACCGGTTATAATTTTCTGGCGTGAAAAAATGTTGTTTTTTGTATTTCATTAAGGCGACGCTGAAAACCCTGTTTTTGGCCTTCAAATGCGACCAGTACTCCCTTAAAGTTCAAAATCCCAAATTAAGACATATTATATTTTATACATTCACGGTCGACACTCTTCATTATAACTTAGAATCACTCGCTCAAAAAATCTTCGGCCAACCGACCTTTATTGTTAAAAAAATCAAAAACATTGTTTTTCATAAATCCAACAATTGTGCTAACATAAACATCTAGAGTCACAGTTTTTTCGAATGAAAAGCCCATAAACAAATTTTTCATCTGATAAATGACAAAATGAGGGAGATTAAGCCAGCTGAAATATGTGAATAATGTGTTCAATGATGGTTTGAATTCAAATTGGACATCGGAGATTTGATAAATTGTAGAGAGAGCAAGATCGAAGTCAAAGTCGTATTTATCAAAGTTCAAATGTCTGACTGGGGTAACAAAATTTTGGAAAAGTTTTTTCACCGGGTAAATCAGCATTTGTCAAAAATTTAATTTTTTAAAAAATCAGAAATTAAGATTTTGTGAATATTAAGACACTTTTTTCAAAAATATCATCCACATCATGATTTATTGCGTCGAATTTGATAAATAACCAAAATATTTCAAGAGTTCATGTCAAAGATTAGTCAATGTCAACTTTAAAAACTCTTGAAATAGTTTTTATTGAAATAGTGCCATCAAGTCAAAAAATTTAAGCAATAAACAAAGTTTGTTATTGTTTAAATAAAAAATTTCCCAAATTTAGCCAAATTTTTTTTCCGAGTTCAAAAATTGAGATTTTAAATTTATTGATGACTAACTTTAAACCTTTATAAACCAAACGTCTTGTTTGAAAAACTAATTTATAATCATTGGATAATTTAAGCTTTAATTTTAACTATTCTTTTATATACGGTAATATAAACCATGAGTCGATTTTGTTAATACTTGGCGGCAAATCAAATTATAAATAATTGCTTTCACCTTTTGCGCCACTTGTGTGCAAAACTCATGCCTTGTTATAACATCTTCTGAAACTGATGATGGCGCATGTTTTCAGTGTCCTTAATCCTGAAAATATCATTCTGAAAAAAAACCACTTTGCAATGCAGCACAACCTACTCAAAATCTATAATTATATTTCAAATTTTTTCAAAAAACTTTAAAAACCTTTCCAAAAATAAAAAAAACAGAAATTTGAACTACAGAGTCAAATTGTAAAAATCAATTGATTATATAATCTGGATAGTCAAAAATTCTATAATTTCATATCATTCTTGAACAGAATTTGAGAAAAAAGAAATTAAGTATTTGTTACCGTGAACCTGATGTAATCAAGTGTAAAGGTCATTCCGTGTGAATACGAATGAAATCTAACAAAAAACATTTTCAACAAATATTCTTCAATTTCAATTCGGTTTAATTGATGATATAAATTGTCCACGTCACCAGGTGAAACCTTGGTGAACCAAATGTCAAAATAAAGTTGAATATCAAAAAGGGTCCATGAATCAGCCATTGTTCCAGTCCATTTGCAAAGTGCGTGATGGAATCGTAGTCTTGCAGTTTCACTGAAACATTTATCATTAATAAAAACAATATATTTTATACCGTCAAAACCCGACTTAAATCATTTTTTACGAAAACGAAAATGATAAACTTACATTTTTTAAATTAAAATACAAAATTTTGGAATTAGATTTCTGAGTCTCTTAATATGATCAATATACTGTTTTCAACTATTTGAAACTATTCCATGAATATTTAAATTTTTATTAAACTTTATTAATATCATTATTAATCATAATTAATCTTTATTAACATCATGTTACATTTTTGCGTGCGATTTTTTTTGCTTTTGCTCATCATACGAAAAGTTCAGAACCATTCAAAAAGTTTGAATTCACAAACGGTGTTATCCAGTTTCGAGCGAAAAACTGATGTTGCTAGCAAAAATATGACAAGCTGTATATCCCTTTATCACCTTTTGGTTAGAATGCGTAGCCACTACTCCTTTTAACGTGTGATTTTAACGTTGTGGCTACGAATTTAACCAAAAGTGATAAAGGGTATCAAGCAATCCCGGAACTTTTGTTGAGGGAGGCTCTGATCAGGAGTCCTGATTAGATAAAAAAAATCTGAGCAATTCACTGAACAGACCAGAATTTATTTGAAAGAAAATGATCAATTTTGTTTAAAATTCATAGTTTTCAAATTGTTATTTCTCATTTTTGAATTTCATATTTATATTTTATAAGTTAGCTTAAGAAATAAAGTTTTTTCAAAATCGCAACAAAAATTTGTGTTCTCTATCCGATTTGTTTTTTTTTGCGAGTCTGTCGATCCGGTTTTTCATGTTCCAACTCTTGGTCCTGTCACTTTATCAAGCGTGTCGCGATGCGTGTGAATTAATGTAGTGATCTATCACACGAATTTCACGCTAAGGCTGCCTAACTAAAGTGTCGTTTAATCCACGGCAGTTTAATTTTTTTATAATGAATATATTATGCTGATCTATTTTGTTTTTGAAAGTTACCTGAAATCACAGGTCTGAGCAAAATCCCATAAAAGAAGTTGACTGACATTCATTTTCATTGAGTCAAATGCGAACACGAAAGGTGTGTAGAAAATTTTAACACCAACAGTGAGAAGCCATTCAGCTGTGATTGGAAAATCAGGATTAATAGCAGCTGCAGCGTCAATAGCAGCACACGCTAATAAAGGGTCAAAAATTTAATTTTACGTTTTTGAACCATTTTAATAGCCATTTTTCGTCAAGTAATAACATCAAAATTTTAGACTACCAGTTCAAAAATTCTAGACTTGAAGTTCAAAAATTTGTTTGTGGCAAATATATGAACTAGCATTTTTCAAACGAGGATCATTGGATATCAGAGAAATTTTACAAAAAAGAAGAACTCATGTTGTTAAGTTTTCGTCACTGACACTTCAAAGCACGAAATTTGGTCATATTAAAAAAGAAATCCAAAGACAAAAAATATTGAAGTAAAACCAAGCAAAAAATTATAATTTCGAAACTTTTATCTTGTCGCATGAAAAATATCATCCAATCAAGCAAATTTTATTCATTTAATTCTATAAAAAAGAAATTCATCTTTTTGCACGATAAGAAAAATGTTATGCATGATTTGGGAAAATTAGGATTTTTTTTTCATTTTTTTGATAATCAGACTTGATGACGTTACATTCTTCTCTCTATTTATAATTAATGATTTAGAAAAGTTCGAATATTTTTTTTCATACTCGAAAATAAAATATATCAGAAACGCCGTGAAATCAGTTATTCTACAAATTATACTATAGTTAGGAGTTTTATTTTTGACCCTTTCACTACAACAGGTGTGATAACGGTGTCGGTGGAAATGTAATTTATAAACATGTATCTATCAAACAAAGTCATGAATTCAGTTGAGTACAAAACGGCATTGAGGGCAATTTGATCAGCATTAGTTCGTTTGGCCTTGTTATAATTTTCCATTATTCCATCGCAAAGCATATGAAAAACTTGTGTTGTAGTTGGTATGCTTTTTTAAAGTTTTCGAACTTTCAAAGCAAAAACATTATCTTTTGAAGTATTAAATTTTTTGAAAATATCTTTTTCCCAACGGAACTCCATCTCACAATCATTTTCTATCTCCAAAGCGCGTGTTCAAATCCCAGTGATGTTGTCTGAGTGATTGTCTTGAGTATGATTAAGGCAATGGTCTTGATAATAGGACCGCTAAATTTTATCGGTGTGTTATCACCCAAGCAATTACTGAGACAATCACTCAGACAATCAAGACATCAGTGGGATTCGAACACGCGCTATAGAGATCGTAAAGGTTTTCGAGATGGAGTTCCGTTGGGAAAAGGATGTAAGGAAAAACAATAATCAGTTCTAGGAAATTGTATGATGGCGCGATTCTCGCAATTTGACACCTTGGTCACCGAAGAAAAAATCATAAATGTAATTAAACAAGTTTTATTTCCATAAAAAGTTTATAAAAAACTTTAAATGACTTTATAAATTTTCCAGAATTTTTTTAAGTTCAAACTTCTTGGTTTTTTCTCTGTGAGTGGTACTATGAAAATGAAATAAAAATCCGAAACGTCGCAATTATTTAATTATTCGAAAATAAAAACTTTCGATGACAATTTCTTAAAGCGACTCAAGTCCTATCTGTTTGTAGCTAGAGTATAAAAGGTTAAACATCTTGATTGTCAGTTACTGGATCGTAAATTCAAAACTGTGCGACCTGGTTTAAGAAACATCAAAGTCAGTGCAAAACTTTAAGCTGTTGTGTTTAAACTGTTTTAAAGAAATTTTTATTCAACGTTTAAAAAAAAAACAATAAAAGGTTGCCAGGCTTCAAAAAGTTATATTTTGTAAATCCCCAAAAACCGTTAATTTATATCTTGTTATAAAAATAACCAGAATAAATATTGACCTTAATTGTCAAGTTATTGATGTTAATAATCCTGCAATGTGAAAACTTTTTCTTGATACTGTTCCTCCATTGATAACTATCGAAACAGCATCTCCAGCCATTGAAGCACCACCTCCAAAGATTTCTCCAACAACTCCGACACCAGCTTTAACAGAGGTTTACCATTGTCATCGATAATTATATTACTCGTTTCAAAAAAGGTGGTTTTACTATGAAATGTCTATATACTATGTCTGCGCGGAAATATTGTTTTCAATTCAAATTTCTCAAATATAACCGAATAATTCAATTTGTTTTCAGAATTTAATTATTGCATAGACTACCACAGAAGTTTAAAAGTGTGATTCTAACAAAGTTTGTGACACCCACCCTTAACAACACACCGACCCTTCATGAAAGAATGGACAACAACGTGAAAATACAGCAAACATTAAGTTACTGTTCGTTGGCGTATATAAGAGGTGAAATATTTCAGTCCCAAAAATTCGGGGATATTAAGCATGTATAGCGTTATCGGCTCATTAGACAATTTGGGAAAAATAAAGTTTATCGTCCAAAATTAAAAAAATCTGTAGTGGTTCAGAATGAGGTCATAATTTGAATTGCCTTTAACTTTATAAATAATTAAACTACGGTTTTGAATTGAGTGAATAACGGTTTCGAATTAAGAACTCGCCCAAACGCAATCAAAAAATTTGAAAATAGAAGATTCGGAAATTTCAATCTTTGAAAATGATGTAATTCATGACGCACTCGAAGTGATGTGTGAAACAAAACGCAAACGCCAACGAAATTTCGTGCGTTTTTCGGTAATAATTATCCGGAAAATACAGTGAATCGAAGAATGGACAGTGTCCATTGGAAACCCTAGGCATATCCCTATATTCTCGAAATTTTAACTGATGAAAATAAAAGCTTCCCGCATACTTTTTTCGACACATTTTTCTCCACTTGAATATACGCTTTTTTCAGGAATGGACAAAAAAATAATTCATCAGAATAGTAAACCTCCCTTCAACAGCACCACCAGCCAATTCGGCGGCACCTCCTACCACTGCGGCACCTGCGCCCATTACATCACCAGCCAAGTTCATAGCATCGCCGAAAATATCCCGTTTGTTGATGTTATGAGGAGCCGGACTTGCAATGTCTCGGCGTCGTCGGCCAGTTTTTTTGGAAGATTTTTTTGGAGATTTTGATGCCTTTGGAGATTTTGATCCTTTTGGAGTGCCTGATTGAATGTCAACATTAAGAAAAAAACAAAAACAAGTAAAAATACTGTAAAATGGAAAACGTACAAATTACAGACAGTGAAAATCATATTTTTTCCTATTCGAAGTTAATTATTTTATGGCCAAAAACATTCTAACATGGATCATGTTACATGGTGCATGACAGTGCACAAAATATTTTTGCTTAAATTTTTATCAAATCAATTTGGTCTTTATAGAATACTTTGAATACTTGGAACAAAAAAAACCTTGCAAATTCTACAATGAGAGTATGTTATATTAACAATGTTGATAAACCGTTAAAATCAAAACAAAACGTTATGAAAAAAATTGACCGAAAATAACCATTATTCGTCATCATAGGTTATTCGACGTGAAAGATATTTTGCAGAAATTAATTCACAGATCCAAATACTAAAGTCTAAGTCATAAATGATAATTTCAAAATTTCAAATTTGTCCTTAATAATAAGAAAAAAAACCTTATTTTTCTCATGTAGATATGCTCGTTTTCAGTGTTTACTGTCTTGTATGTTTTTTTCATAATTTTGACATATTTCCGGAATGTGGTGTCATTGGTGACATGACTGGTGAATCTACGATTTTAAAGAAGGGGAATGACCAATCAATGTTGAGAATCTCTTCCTCATATCCATAATCCACCAAATAAGCGGACATAGAGGCAAAAACACAGTTAGCAGATCCTTAAAAAAGTGGTTATTTCAGAAACTTCAGACGTCAGAAATTTAATAAAAAATTAAAAGACCTGGATCACAAATTTTGCTAGTACAAGCAGTCAATTATTGTCAATCGAAACAGAGATAGACAATGATTATAAAAATTTCAAAACCTTAAATTAATTTCATATATCTAAATTAAAATAAATAAAAAATAAAAAAAATTTTGGGGCTCCTAGTGGTCAGAAAATTACTCTAGAAAACTTTTTTTTCTGACTTCAAACTCGATAAAAACGGCATAAATATTGATTTTTCTATTTAAAAACAGCAAGAGCGTAACCGCAACAAAATTTGGGTTTAGATTGAATAAAATTTTTAAATTAATTTTGAGAAAAAAAATTTGGTCAGTTTAGGAAAAAATTTAAGTATCCAAAATACCGAAAATGCGTAGGTGGAAAAATGTATTTTGATTTGTATATTTCGCGGAACGTAACCCAACGTAGATTTTTTTGTCTCTGTTTGTTCGAAATTAGCTCATTTTTATGATAAATATAATCATAGAACTGCGAAAGGTTGCGCAACATCAAAATCGGCAATTTAAACATTAAAAACCTTATTATCCCCACGAAATTCTCATGTGACATTTTTTTTTATTCGATGTTTTATTTAGTTTTCAAATTCTACATTAGAATTTTTATTTAGTTTTTACTTGGTTTTTATAGCGCGTTTTCGAATTCCACTAATGTTGTCTTAGTGATTCTCTTCGGTATGATTATAGGCAAGGGTACTTGATATTGCGACCGCCAAAGTTGATCGGTGTGTAATCATTTAAGCAATCACTTAAACAACATTAGTGGGATTCGAACACGCGCTATAAAGATAGTGAGCATTTCTGAAATGAACTTAGGTGGGAAAAAGAATATTCACTTTGATTGTCTGTAAATCGACAAAAAACAGGCAATCTACAATTTTGAACATAAACGACCGGAAATATGAATGAGCCCAAATAATTTGTTCAATAAGATTTGCTGAAAACAATATTCACAACTAGGGTATTATGTTGATCACAGAGGATTTTAAAAATAAAGAGTTTATGTGTTTATTTTATTTTGATCTTAAGCATCGCGGTGCACCGTTAGTTCTGACTCAGTCAAAAAATATTTTGATAGCATTCAAATTGTCAAATAACTTAAATGACTCAAATTGTAGATGACGCGAAATTTTTAATCGCTTTTCGATGCAAAAAACCGAGGATTTTATTGCACTGGTGTCTGAAGTATGACCACATGATTGATGTCAAGACTGAGAAATATCTGCACAAAACTAAAGTTTTCATAAACATTTCACGACTAAAACAAAAATAAGCAAATCATCAAAGTTGATTATGTTCACAAAAGGCCAAAAGTTTAAGGAATAAAAGATATAATTAACTTCGATCTTAATTCCAAGGTCAGAAAAATGACTACACACTCAAAATCAGTAATATTAAAGAAGAAGTGAACTGTTAAGTCAACTAAAACAACTCACATAATTTTTCTAAATGATCTGATAGATCATAATTTGTCCCTGTCGGAAAATATTCATTAATTTGCCAAATGAATTTTTTGGCCGAAACATATGAGCATATAACCAACCGAAGAACGTTAATGAATTTAAGAAAACTTTGAAATGGTTGTTATTGTTATAATTATTATGAAGATGATGGTGGAAGTCCTTCTCTCATCAGAATAGTTTCAAATGAATACATTTGCATGCTGATTGTGGAATAAAAAACTGTTAAAATTTCGTTCCTTGAATGCAATTATTAGCAAAAAAGTCCACTATCATGAAGATCAAATTCAAGAAGAGTGATGTCCTACATTTAAAGGGCCGGGTTAAGTTTATGTTCTTATTTGATCAAAATTTAATCTTTACGATGACTTTTCTCTCTAAGCATAATGCCATCAAATTATATTCCAAACTATTTATAAGTTCCCGCTTAATTTAGATATTTTATCTAAGTAGACAGTTAATTTTTTGCATAAAAACCAACAATGATTACAATTACTTTCATTATATAAATTTGACTGGAGTCAGATAACCAAAAACAATATATCGCAACAATTTTTTGTATATATTTACTTGAAGACGGCATGCTTTTTAATAAATACCTGCAGCACACAAATCTTTAGCAATACATCTTCCATCATAATTTCGGATATAACCTTCATTACAAAAACACCCTTAGATAAGCGATCAGAATTAAGTGATTAATTAATTCATTTTTTAATCATTTTAAATTACTTTTCGACCTAAAAAATTTTTTATACTTCAACAATTCGATCCCAGCCTGGCAAACATCCAATACAGGTTTGTACCAGTTGACCACATCTAGCTTGACAAATGGGGCCGCATACTTCAACATGCTCATCTTTTGGACAAACAAAATCAGATAGGAGACCGGCACCACCTTCAAAAACACCTCCCACGATTGAAGCACCACCTCCAATTATTTCCCCAACAATTTCCATACCACCTCCTACGATTGTGGCAGCATCATCAACAACATTGCCAGTGATGTCTGCTGCACCTTCAAGAACATCTCCAACAACATTCATACCACCTCCTACGATTGTGGCAGCACCATCAACAACATCGCCAGTGATGTCTGCTGCACCTTCAAGAACATCTCCAGCCAATTCGGCAGCACCTCCCACTACTGCGGCCCCTGCGTCGAGTACACCACCAGCCAAGTCGGCGATACCTCCGAAGATATCGCGCTTCTTGATATTACGAGGACTTGCAATGTCTATAATAATTATAGTATAAAAATTTCTTCATCATATCCGCATTTATTTGGAGTGAAATACTCGGGAAGAATTGAAATCATATGTTAAAATCTCTCTGTTATTTTCAAGTTATTACACGTTTTACTACACTTCTGAGTTTTCTGATTTCCATAAATCTACGATTCCACATATAATTGGTTGTCTTTATTTACTGCGCTGATACTGTTTTCTGATCTACAAAAAGGAACACATCAGCGATGCTTGTGCGTCAAAAATTTTTTATGATAGTCTCAAGATGCACAATTGCCCGAAAAAGTCAAAACTTAGTTATATTTGTATTTTAACAAGCCCATCAAATGTAAAAGGATTTTAAAATATCAAAAATGAACAAATTGAATAATGTTTTTCACTTTAATAATTCGAAATATGCCACCTTTTATAAAATGCACGCGTTAACAATTCAAAAATAAATGGTTGACTTTAAAAAAAAAAATGTGATGGAAAAATTTTGAGACAAAATCCGACACATACTTGGAGTTTGTCAAAAAGTATCCAAACGGTAATTTCGATAATCGGTAAAAATAAGTATGAATTTGAATGTTAAGAAACAAAAATAAGATATCAATTGAATGTATTCTGTTGAATGTATTCAAAATGTCAAAAATGTGTCGATCCAAACTGAAAATACCGATCTTGAAAACTTCAAATTCAACTCAGACAAATATAGAAATTCCAAAGAAAATATTTTCAGACAATTAGAATGCCGTTAAAGATGCCAAAATCAATTACTCATCAGGGGTTAAGCAGAATCACCAAACTACTAAGAACAAAATAATTTATTTGATTGTCACCCATATACAATTTTCAAAAATTTTGCATCGGACATAAAAGGTAGTCTAAGAAAATATGATGATAAAAAATACAATACGATATTTCCTAGTCGTGAAATGGACGAGTGATTTGATAATTTTTTTACCAAACTCAGAATTATAAAAAGACATACAAATTTATTTATCTACGTTTCGATTTATTATCATTTTCAAGATTAAGTCTTATTTGAGCTGCAGAGTCAAAATATCAAAAACGCACAATACTAAAATTTACGAAAAAAATAATAATATCAAAAAATAAATAATAAACTCAGAATAGACACTTTAGATTTTGACAACGATCATTAACCGGATTTAAACCAAATAAGTGGAATGATACATTTTCCTGGATACACTGGCGTTTATCAACAATATCAAATCTTGAAAAATTTGATTTTTGATGAACATGACAAAAAAGTAGTTCAACGTAACCGCCTAATTGCCAATTATTCTCCGGTTGAAATTAAACGTAGCCAAGAGTACCAAAATGCTTTTATGTCAATGTTGACATCAGCATTATCAAATTACATGATTTATTTCGACAAACTTATAAAATAGCTATTTTGAGGGTAGGGTTATCATTTATGTCAATAATTACAAAGTAAAAGAAAACAGTGTCAAAATAGGAAATTATGTACTCTTATGTTTAATTCTTTTTTTAATTGTTTTTTAAGTTTGAGCCAATTATTTAATATTATTTCCAATTACGATAGTATAAATACCATGGTATGTAATTTTATTGTACTTTCTCAAAAATTTAAAGTTTAACTCTACTGTTCTGTCTGTAATATCTACTGTAGTCAAATTCAAAATTTTCATTTTTTTTCCCTAATGGAGGACTGGGTGAATGTATTCTGTATACATTCTGATAAAATCACAGGTTTTAGGCGACTGATTTTATAACAATGAAATATAGTCATAAATTGCGCAGTTAGCTTTACAGTCAGCTGATTTGTATCTGCCGATTGACCATCTGTTTACTCAACCCGCTAGTAGTATTTATCCTATAAATACTACTATTTTTACTGAATTACTATCAAAAGTATAACCAAAGTATCAAATCAAATGTTATATTTGTCATTAATTGTAATCTTTTACTCGTGTTTTTAGTCATAGGCATACCGATTTTGTCTCACAATGATACTCGAATTTGTTTAAAAAGAACTTTTATGAGAGAAAGGACCATGTAAGGCGTCGGCGAAAAAATAATTATGTACAGACTTCTTTCTTTTCATTTCAGTGAGCAAAAATCCGACAAATTCCTTAAGAGTCAATGAAGTGACAATCAATTTCAACAAAATATTTGCTTTGGAAAATTAACTTCTTTGGAATAATGAAAAGCGTTTTCAAAATGAAATTTTACTCATGGCTCTGTGGGAGTTAACAGTTCATTTTTTAAAATTGATAACAAAATGCCGACCCGATTCGAGTTATATAAAAAAATCATCATTTTGAAAAAAAAATGAGAAAAATATCGTCAAAAGATTATAAATGACAAACCAATCAGCATACGTTTCAAAAATTATATTCTGGAGCTTTCCTCGCGAGCAAAAATTAATCATACTGTATTAAAACAGTATTAATCTGTTGTGTAACCAAAGAAAACTCACGCAATGTTAATTATCAAGCGCCTGATGATTGGCTCGAGTTTAGTAATTGATAAAAGCAAATCAAATTATTTTCTAAGATTTGAAACACTTCGTGAAACAATCGGTGCGAGAAAGCTAAGAACGTTAGACTTTTAGTACGCATTAAAATAAACTTGAAAGTTAAATCTCAGAAAATATTCGGCGAATAACGACAAGTCATAAAGATTAATTGTTAATATTGATAGCTTTTTTATGACCTTGTAGTTAATTCGGAATAGTAAACTTGAATGCCGCCATAAAGTTATCAAACCGGTTTTTTATCTGTTTTCAACTTGTATCAATCTCCACCAATTAAAATGTGATCTTTTCTGGAGAAAACTGCTGAAAGCAATTGTCCGGATTTTTCAAGACAATTGCCGGCAAAATTTTTAAACAAATTTGATGATGAATTTATAATTGACTCATTGTTAACAGTTTCTGTTCTATAAAGTAAGGACCAAATAATTGATTGTTTGACCGATCATCAGTATACACCAACTAACCATTTATAGAAACCCCCTTTTCGAAGTTCTAATCGGTCGAAGAGTGAAATCCTCTCATTCGTCAACAGGGGGTTTCCATAAATGGTTAGTTGGTGTAATGAGTCAATTTCATACCCGTTAAATAGGTCAGAGAACTGTTAACATATTGGCGTCGTCAAAGACTCATTGAATTTAATTTTCAGTTAGCTCAAAATAGCAACACATATTTAACAAAAAATGAACGAAGACAACTTAGTCCAAATTGGACAATTGTCTGATTTTGAGTTTCAGACACATTTTAGATAAATCAATTTTCCTTCCGTTCATTCCTTTAAAAAATAAAATTGGATGACTGGTTTCTATTAGCTGCCGTGCTTGCAGTTTAAAAATCATTTATTTTAATAAATTAGTGACTTCCGGTAAATGCTTGATAAAGAAATATTATTTTCGAGTCGTTAAAATAAAAAATTTTAATGTTTTTCTTTAGATTTTGCTTGCTGACAGTCAAAAACCTTAAGAAAGTCTTTTTAAAAATAAAGGTTGGCAACGCAGAAAAATTTATACCTATAAATCTGTCAGAACAATAGAGAATATTGAAATCTTTTCGAGCCGATTTATATTTATGATATTATCTATAAGTAAATGAATTCTAACGAGGACCAAAAAATCCATAAATTTTATTTAATAATCCCGAACTTCATAAAGATTTTCTAATTGGGAATGCTAATTTAAGAATGCAAATCACTTTTTTATTTAATTTATTCCAATTATGCTCATTTTTTGGAATCTGACTCAGTAATGTGTTTTAGTAAACGCTTGAAAATTTTATAAAATAAAAACAAAACGTTCATTACAAAAACTAGTTAGTAAGTTTTAATATTTTGAAATACCTGAAACCCCATCAAAGGCAACATTCTCTTCGCCAGCGGCAAAACCGAGATAAAAACTTGCTAAAACTGGCAGAAGTCTCATTTTAAAGACGATCTGACGAATAAACTAAGAAAACGCCGGTTATAAACATAAATTTTAATTACGAGGCGCTCTAGAAATCTGACGTTTTAGTTATAATACGACAAAACACTTAATATTGTTGCTATCTTTGAATTTTAATAACATTTTTTGTGTGAAATTGCATTTATTTTATGACTCTGTGTACAGAAGGGTGATCCTGATAAATTTACCATAACTTGCTTGAAATAAACTTTTATTTTCAAGAGTCCATGACCATCGGAATAATATGAACATGGTCAGAATTATTCCGACAATAAAGAATAATTTTACAGAAACTATTTCCGGAAGATTTTTTGATTTCAGAGTAATGTAGAACATTCGTTTTGCTATTAGCGGAAGATTTTAGTTATCTTATAAATTATTGTCCACAAATTATAAATTATGATGGGAAGTGTATTGCTTTATATTTTTTTAACGATTTTTAGAATGCTTTGCAGTAAATTCTTCTTGTTTTTACATATTCATTATTTTTACTTCACACCAATTCAAAATTATAAGAATTCTGATCTATTCTAATGAAAAAAGTACTTATTTTGGATTTTCTTGATGATAAAACAGACTCAAAAAATTTCCTTGTTATACCATAAAGTCTTTCGCTAGTGAAAGGATTGCAAAGTTCATATTTTCTTGATTTTATTATCGCACTTTCTTGCACATGACACGTAGAATTATATTTTTCATAATGGTTATACCCACGAAAATATAATTTTTCTGAAATTTAAGGTTTTGAAATCTTTAATGCGTCGATTAACTGGTCGACTTAATGCGTTTGTAGTTATTACACTCTTTCAGAAAATTTATTTATGACACATTTCTAAGTTTTTTGATAATCATCACCAAAGAAAGAAAGAAAGAAAGGTTTTATTCAGACTTGGGCAACATCTTCAAAATTAATAACTTACCAATCACTCCTGGATTGCATTCTCTGTCATCTGAGCATTTCACACCGGAATGAGACCAAATCTTTGGACCACATTCTCTGGTTGTCCAGCTTGATCTCAAATAACATTTTTTATTTATATCTTGATATCCGAATTGGACACAGTTTACGGAGGCTGCACACGATTTCCGACATTCTTCGAAACTATTTGAAGGAGTTCCAAAAACCCCATCAAATAAAATTTTGTCTTCGTCGTTTGATTCATAAGCACAACGAGGCTCATTTGTGAATTCAGTATCAGCACAGGCGTCACATTTATCATTTACTGGAGAAACTGAAAGTTCACTACGTTAAACTCAAAGTTATCCCAGGCAGCCAAAATAAAGTTACTTGAAATATAAAGAAAAATTCATAATAAGTATTTATGAAAAGATCTTGTCTTATAGAATATACGTTATACTTCCCCCCAACCACGTGTGTGAGTGGTTACAAATAGCGGACACAGGTTTAAAATAGACTCTGAACAAGTTGTGCTCAGAAAATGTTGTTCAAATTTGATAAATTTCGCATTTTGAATAAATTTTTATTTTTAAATCACTTTTTAGTGATTTGTGACATTGAATCAGATGTAGCCACTTTCTTAACATGATGTGGTTTTATTTTGTTTATTAGGTACGAAAGACAATTTGAAACAAATCAATTGAATCTCATCTTCAGAAAATCAAATGTGGAATTATATTTTGGCCAAATAACATTTTTAATAAATCATTTGTGGGTTCCCCGCTTCTTGAAATACAGGCGGTGTAATGCTCAATTTCTATTCAGTGCTACTCGTCCGAGTGTCGAAAACTAAAAGTTTATCATTTTTTCAAGAATTCTTAAGCTTTTATTACGAAAACCATCGCAAAATTGAATAAATTTTTGTGAAAATTATGCTCACTTTCATTGTGACGAAGACAGTCATAAACAATATTTCAAAATTTTAATTATAAAAAATATGTTTTCAACATTTGCTATGAAAATGATCGTTAATTAAAATATCTTTATTTTATTATTATTGCCCAATTTCAATATCACGACAAAAATTTAATTCTTTTATTCAAGGATACAAACTAAGCAAATTTCAAAAGATAAATTAATTCAAATTTAACCATCACAAAAAAGCATAACAAAATATAAATTTTGAAGAGCCTTTAATTATGAACTTCATCATATAAAAGTCTCCAACATTTTATTTTCTAGAAATCACAAAAACTCTCTTCGGTCAAATTTTGGCCGGAATGTGAAGTTTTCCCGAAAATGCAAAAAAATATCGAGAATATAATAATGAAGGACATGCTTTTCACCTTTCCAGTATGTCACAATTTGATGCGTCAAAATTTAAGCGAAAATCATCAAAACATCTTTCCGATACTTTGAAAATGACGAGTTTATTGGTATCACAGAAAAAATCGGCATTTTTCATCATTCGAAATTATTTTTAAGACGCATTTCATATTTTGTAAAAATACTTGACTACAAAAGAAAATATTTTCCGGACTTAGGGATCATCTAGAATATTAATAATTTACCTGTGACTTTTGGGCTGCATTCTTTGGCAACTGAGCATTTAACACCCGAATCAGACGTTATTGGAACACCAGACTCTCTGAGACCACATTTCACCGTTGTATAGTTTGATCTCAAATAACATTTTTTGTTTTCATCTTGATATCCAAATTGGACACATTTATCAGTTTCTGCACATGACTTCAGGCATTCTTTGAAGCTATTTGAAGGAGTTCCAAAAACCTCATCGAAGAGAATTTTGCCTTCGTCCTCTGATTCATAAGCACATCCAGGCTCGAAGGTAAAATCAGTTTTATCACAGGTGTCACATTTATCGACTAAAAATATATTTTTTTAATTTATTAATTTCATCTTTTTTAATCAATTTTCATTCAAGATCTGGTGCAATTTTTTCTTGCATAAACCAAACAAAAAAAACACCATCTACTCGAAAAACCTAACAGTTCTATAACTTAAATATTAAAAAAAACAATCGAGCTTAAAGTTTGGCAATCTGAGGCTCGATTATTTTATTGTTTCGCGTCAACTATTTCTGAAAAAAATCTCGATTTCTTACATTACCCCGAAGATGATTTAAAATAAAATCGAAACTAGTTGTTTGAAAACAAGTGTTACTTGCAAAATCAATATATCTACTCGAAAAGTTGCATTGAAACCCAAAAAGAACCGTTAATAAATGTCAATAATTTTTTTATTGCGCTTTCCACTCCAAACAGATAGCTGAGAACTTCTATAAATATATTTTTTAATTTTTCATAAACAATAGCGCTGAAAATTCTTATATCATTTTAACCAAATAAGTTCAAGATCAAAATTGATTCCGAATGGATAAAAGATATTTCTCAGTGACTTTATTTCCGTGGATAACTTAACGGTCTTCAGATTTATTTTATGGCTAATATAAATCAATTTCTTATTTGATTGTTTATAAACTTAGGGCTCCCGACCTGAAATCCGGCTACCTGGAAGAAACATCTTATGATAACAAAAAAGTCTGTCATCGACCAAGTTTTTGTTAAAAAAATTTTGGCTTTAATTATTTTAGGTGAAAAAACTTGATTGCGCTCATATTTGAAGGAAAAAACAAGAGAGCAGGTTTCTTAAAACAAAAACGGCCGCTAGAGTTGTCATTACATTTGTCAGTGCAAAAAACCTGATATAATTTCTGATGTCAGAACCATGCTAGGCACTGAGTTTTAAGATTTAGAGCCGATAAATTATATGGCATTGTTTCGAGTTCTTATTTTTTTGCTGAGAAGCTTTATTTATACTTGAAAATGAGATAAATTCGGGACGTCGTTTAATAAATACGAACTTAGTTCATAAGCTTAATTATTCTTATTGTCTTCAAATTTTCATGAAGTTCATTGTGACTTATTTCGATCGATGTTATTTGTTTGTATTGTGAATTAAAGGTCATAAATAAGCTCACTTAAATTTCAAATTTATGTTTTTTTCTTCATCTTTGTATACGCAATACAGAATTCTTTATCAATCAACATGCATTTAAGCGTTAAAAAAATAAATTAAATTTTTTGGAAAATCTTGTTTCAATTGATCCAGCAATGTTGCTACGAACTAACTAAATTAATAAGATGAAACCGGACAATTTTTGCCAAAATACTCGAAAACATTTTCAAACTTAATAATTTATTGATTTCGCTTTATCGGCCAAACTTTTAATATTTGCCTCAAAATTATAATTGATATCTTCACTTGTATGAAAAAACTCAGATTTCGGACACTTAGTCAGTATGATTTTATCAAGAAGTGAAACCTAGGCATCCGAGACGTTCTGAGGTAGAGATTTTGATTAAACGATCAGTTTTCAACAAATATGATTAATCGCATACTGCTTCAGTTTTCGAATTAAGATTTCGATAATAAAATATATTCAAGAAACATTTTCGACTGATCAAACATGTTCACTTTATTTTCTGTCCTTAGTAAAAAAAAATTACTCAACCGCTTTATCTCTTTGAGAAACGTTTATGTTTTTGAGCTTGAAGTCTTAGAGTTTTAACATTGTATTTTCGAGTTGAAAATTATAAAGTTGATTGAAAAATATATTTTTATTATTACATTTAAACATGAGTCATTAAGGAGGTACTGATCTGTTCACAAAATTTTCTAAAAATTGGATACCATATTAATTAAGACAGACAATGAGAATAGTAATAATATTTGTTTTTAATTACACGTTAGCCCAGGCGGCGAGTCAAAAGTTGGGAAATGAGCCATTTTTGAGCGAAATAAGAGACCATTCCTATGTAACCATTCTCGGTAACCACATCCGACGTTTAATTTTGGTCTTTTCATACGATGATATTATGTTGGACTCGGTTGTGGCCAATTCAATTTCGATACAAATGTAAATTAAGGAGGTAGCGGTCACAATGTTTCTTAGCCTCAAAGTGCTTATATTAGGTCATTCTCAGGAATGAAAGACAAAAAAAAATGTGTTGATGGAGAAAAAATGTCACTCGTTTTCTCCAACAACACATTTATTCTTCCCATTGTTACAAATTGATTCAATAATCAATTTGGCAATTACCTATGACACATTTGTCTTCGGCAACACAGTTTCCATCAGAATGTCGTACAAATCCCAAATCACAGAAACATCCTTATTTGAGAGATCAAAATTTCCTAAAATAATTTTGATCGAATTTTTGAAATTTCGAAATTAAAATTCATCGCTTTTCTGAAAATTAAACAAAAATTTTATCGAATGTCTGAAATTAAAAAACAAAAATCGGAATAATTTTAATGGAATTTTCGTTATTTCGAATTAAATAATAAAAAATGCAGAACAAATTCATTCACTTCATCCCGAATTTCAGAAGTTTCAAAACAAAATAATTTATCTTCATAAAATTTTATCATTTTCCTGAAACGCACACATCTGCGCAAACATCTGGAGATTTTTCGCCGCATTTTTTTTCACAAGCAGGTCCACATTCATTGAATGTCTCATTTTTCTCACACAAGTTTTGCCCGAAAACTGAGCCGATTAAAAAACTCACAAAAATGGGCAAAAGTCCTCTCATTTTCAAGACGATTGAAAAAGAAAGCCATGACAGTTTATTTTATATATATTTTTAACGACGGGGCGCTAAACGCCGGTAAGTTGAAAGGAAAGTTACGATAAATCATAATTATTTTTTATAAAGTTGCAAACGTTTTGGTTATCAACGTTTTAATCATAATCATTGTTAAGTATTTAATGGGAACATTTTTCAGTTGAATTTTTAGTAAAGACCCTTTCGATGAAAATGTTAAGTTTTATATCTTCATAAAAAGTTACGGCTGATACTCAAGGGGCGTTTATTTTCAGAACGAATTTTTGCTGTTTTTTCTTTAAAGTATCAAGAAACCCAGTGTCAAATCAAACTCAAGCGGTTGATGATATTTTTAATGTAGTCACCATCGCTGAAAAGATATCCCCACGGTACTTTTTTTCAAAACGCCCTAGTGAGCTGACTTCACTCAGTTTTTTATCTACGATTTAATAATGGAATATAATTCCAAGCCAGTCTTTGCGTTCAAAAGCCAAGAAAAAACTCAGAGGCCAAAATGTTTAAATATATCAGAAATTGTCTGGTAATACAGGAAATTGATCGGTAAAAACGAAAGGTTGAATTTGACAAAACCGTTCATTCTTTCAAGCTTATTTTACGGTAACAAGTACAACTTCTCCTTAGTTTTTTTTTGTTATTTGACACGCCTTAACATTGATTATATTTGCTATTTTATAAACAACTGTAATTAAACTTTTTAACAAGTGATATATCGACACTTTTATCACACTTTTCTTAGAAAATCATGTTCGAAGATTTTTCTAGGCTTAGGGGATTTTCTAGGCTTTGGGGAATTTTCTAGGATTAGGGGGTGGTCGTCGCGTTAAAAGGTGAAAAACGGGGTTCTCAATGGCCAATTATCGCAGGAGTACAAACTTCTGGACTAAGTATTACCTCTGACTAATGTATTTGAGCAAAAATTTTGTATCCTTTAAAAAAGTCGAAAGTGACGGATGGCTGATCTAATCAAAAACGTGTTTTCAAAACTGACCGGATTATTTTTTCAAAATGTATATCCTATTACGAGGAAGGTAGATCAAAATTGCCTAGGTAAAAATACAAACCATTTGTGTGTTCAATTCAGGGATTTGATTGGTTGGTTGACCCGTCTCACTCTCGTTTGTATTTGGTTTGTATTTTTACCTTGTAATTTTTACCTTGTAATTGGTTTGTATTTTAACCTAGGCATTTTTGATCTACCTTCCTCGTAATAGGATATGCTCCCTGAGTTTTTAAGTTACAATAATGAATTTTAACTTTAATTAACCGTACAAAACGTAGGCAGATGTATATGAAGAGATGTATATGAAGAGTTTTTGGGTATTTTTTTGAATTTTGTCTCAGTATCAACAAAAAACAGTATTTTGGCCACTTTTTAGGGGTCCCTATCAAAGTGTATCTCCTCCCTGGATTTCAAAGTCACGCATTCGGAACTTACATGAATGTGCAGCTTAAGGGTCCGTGCATATTAGTAGAATACCTACAATATAATAATGCTTTCAGTTTATATTCAACCATCATCAGTATTTTTTTTTGTGAACAGAAATATTTTTTAGGTTTTTAGAGAAAAGTAAATCGTAAGTGGATGCACCAAAATAATTAAGAAAGCATAAAGTGGGCTCGAATTGATTGCTTAACTACTTTTGTGAGCCGGTTATACTTTGAAATTTAATTCTATACAATTCATTACCTTAAATATTCGAAATACGCTTTTAGGTGATCTATTCAATCAAAAAATGTTTCTCACAAAACAACAAATTATGTGTGATTGTCCGAAATTATAAATTTTTTTGCGTTAGTAAAATACGATTGGCTTCAAAAATTTGTTTCTCCTGTATTTCAAACTTTAATGAGTCAAAATTAAATATTTGCTTAACAACTTTTGAATGAAGTTTCAGAATTGTTTATGTTAATTTTTGTGAAAGAACAAGCTCAAAGTTTTAGAATTCGTCCGATTGTGACTCGACGTATATTGCAACATTATGTTAATCGTATCATTTAAAAATGATTGAATAGGTCAAATTGTCTTCTGGTCATTAAACGTCTCGTTAAAAATAATCATGATCTCAGAGATTTCATTTCTGAGGCTGTAACTTTCAGATCATCGAGCAGAGTTTTGTTTTATGTTTGTGATATCGAAGAACCTGCCTAGTGTAATTTTTATGTCAATAACAACATAAAAACATAGACGATTTACTTAAAAATTATACTAGGCAGGTTCTTCGACAGAGTGATCGCAAATACGTAACAAATTGTATATTATTTTTAGAAGCTGCAAAAAATAGCTTTTCCGTGGGTTTCCATTCCTTTTTGTGTAGCCTTGTTATGTCACCTTGTTACGATACTGTACCCATTGGTGTAATGATCAAAATAATTATGGTGTACTTTTTCGCAAGATTAAGGATAGATCTACTAATTAGCATTTTCGGTTTTTGCTCATACGCTTTAAGTTTCAGAAATATCATCGTGAATAGTCGAATTGCCAGATATACCCCCTTAAAGTAAAATATAGGCAAAAATGGAGAAGAATCACCATTGGAGATAGAAAATCCGGTCGCGGATGATCCTTTTTACAACACGAAAATATATATATATTCCGAATATACCTTATTCACACTTTTGTGAATATCCCGGCCCTCCTACTTAAAAACACACTACGTTTTCTTATCAGGGCCGGGATATTCACAAAAGTGTGAATAGGGGATGTACATTAGTACACCTAATACCGATTTTTGAACGGCATGAGAAACAATGGTTTGGTACGAATTAATCATGAAAGCTCCACTGCATTATATAACCCTTTATCACACTTTGCTGAGAATGCGTAGTCACGCCAATTTTTGTATGTTATTCTTCTATTGATTCTCCTATTTGGCTACGCATTCTAAGAAAAGTGTGATAAAGATTCAAAAGTAAAGTGAAGGTAACGTTCCTGTTCCAAGGTAATGAAACTAAACAGGACAACCGGGTAACAAGAGGATCATTATGAGTACGAAATAAACAGCATCCAGGATGAAAACTTCAGGGCAACATTTTCAAGTTTCAAACCAAATTTTTACTTTTATTTAAATTTTGTAATAATGAACAGGATAAATCAACAAAACGCTCCCTCTCACACGGATGCGGACAACTGTCCCCGGTTTTTTATTTTGTGTCAAAAATTGATTCCAGGTTGGGGTCGTTTTTTAAGGTGACCAATAAGCGCAGAGCCGTTTATACACACCTGGCATAGAAGGAGATCATTTCCGTACTTAAATTTTTGGAAAGAAATCTCCAAGGGAGATTTAGCAAACTACCCATCTGTTTTTATTTATTCAGCTAGAATCAAAATCAAACATTGAAAATTAATTTCCTCGTGATGGATTTTGAGCACTTTTTTTGTGCTATATAATGCCGAAATCAAATTGAAGAACATAAAAAAAAATGGAAGAGTTAAATATTCCACATTTAGCTGATTCAACTTTAATCGGCGGAAGTTTTAAATTCCATCGTGATGGATTTTCCTCGTAATGGTTTGAGCACTTTTTTTTGCTATATAAATTATATAATATAATGCAGAAATCAAATTGAAGAACATAAAAAAAATGGAAGAGTTAAATATTCCCACATTAGCTGATTCAACTTTAATCGGCGGAAGTTTTCAAATTCCCATCTTGGAGATATACTCTTGGTCAGCGTGACACAGTAAGACTTTTTCATACTCGGGAAGATAATTCTTTGCCGTTTCATTATTATCAAAAAAATGTCAGAAATAAAAAAATTATGGTGAGCTGCTCGAATGACAAATTTGCAAAATGTAAAGCAAAATTTGCAATTATTTCAAAGAACGAAAATAATATCATAAGATGTGACCAACCTGACAAACAAACTTTTTTCAAATTAAATTATGATAATCTCATTGAGCGCGATAATGAACAGAAATTCATTGCATAATTTTCCAGAAACACCGGTTACCTTGTGTTCCGTACACATAATTCGAAACCTAATGAAACAGCTGAAAACCTACACATCTGGTAATTTTTACAAAAATCCAGTTTTGCTCAAATTCTGGCGCATTTTAACGGGCAGCTTATTTTTGAATTTAAATTGTCCTGAAATTTTGTCCGAAATTTTGCGCTATTACAAATTTGATATTTTAACTGATGAAAATTTGGAGAATCCTCTNTCTGCTCGAATGACAAATTTGCAAAATGTAAGGCTCAATTTGTAATTATTTCAAAAAACGAAAATAATATCATAAGATGTGAGCAACCTGGCAAACAAACTTTTTTTCAAATTTAATTATGATTTGGCTCTAAACTTTGAAGATTTAGAAGTTCAACCAAATTCTGGCAATTTTGAACATGACCCATATTGCACAAATCAATGTCCCATTGAAGATCGAGTTTTTAATTTCGATATAATGAACAGCCGTGATGCAACAGCTATCAGAAAAAAAAGGGAAAATATACGCATTTCAAAAGGCGTTTTGGCATGTACACACACGGCGGGGAATGTATTCAGATGAATGTGAAATAGATTCACAGGCTTCCGCTTGGAGCGCACTCGACATCATAGATAATCTCATTGAGCACGATAATGAACAAAAATCGTCTCAATATCATCAAAGAAAAAAGTTTATCGATGGAATCCCTACAGCCTGTCTAGAAATTATTCAGGAAGTGAGAGTAGGAAAACGCATTCAAAAAACCTTTGAGTACCTTTAGTCTGACAAGAAGCACTGAATTTTCACAAGTTTATATTTTTAGCCATTTATTTCTCAATGACCTTAAAACTTTTTTTTATCGCTTAATTTTTATAATGATGAGAAATAAGAGAAAAATATCTTATGATGATATTTCAAATTTTTTGAAAACTCAGTATTTTAATAAATTTGAAATTAAATTGAAACCTTTTATGTTTCATCTCGACTGTGAACAAGCTACCATATGTTCACTATTGCGCAATTTTCCAGAAACACCGGTTACATTGTGTTCCGTACACATAATTCGAAACCTAATGAAACAGCTGAAAACCTACACAACTGGTGATTTTTACAGAAATCTAGTTTTGCTCAGATTCTGGCGCATTTTAACGGGCAGCTTATTTTTGAATTTAAATTGTCCTGAAATTTTGTNTGCGTACCCCTCTCACAAGCCTGATGCCACCAAGGGTCGAAGAGGTTTCTGTTCTGAGTTTTGCAAACACAAAGGTTATTGGGTCATTTGAGTTAATAAAATTTCTTTAATTTTTTATTATCAATTAAAGGTTCTGTTTATTTATGATTTGTATCATTTTTTGCATGAATCTACAATTGTCTCTCAAATGTTATCTTTATTTCAAAAAGTGTTAATTTTTTAAAACTATTTTCTCACCCTGAGATTGGAGAATTCAACTGAGTTCAGCGGTGAATTCAGTTCATCTGACCTTCCAGCTTATTTGATGGGTGACACCTATTGGGTGTAATTCTTGACATTTGTTTATCATTTGCTTTTTAAGATCTAAAAGTAATATACGTCGTTAACCGGACATCAATCATTTGAGTGAAATGATATGACTTAAATTATTTATCTCGGTTAACGACTTATTTCTACAGTAGAAAATGTTTGATTCAACAAAAAATATCAGAAATTTTTGCTTGCTTTATTTTTAAATTGTCAGAAATTTAATTGATGTACAAAAAATTTTGGTCGAAAATACCCGTTATATTTTTTGATAAGCATGAAAAAACTCGAAAATAGAAATAAAACAACTATAAATCTATCGTGGAAGTTATAAAAATTGTAAACTGTTCATATTTTATCAGATACCAGCAAGCCACCAAAACTTATTTTTCGCGGAAGGCCCTGATAGAGTATGAGTCATTCTGTATGACCCAGGAATCGGCATAATTGGATCGAATTGTATCATATATTTCGGGTCGGATCGTATCGGTTTTTTGCGATGCGATACTATCCGATCCAGTCTTTGAATCAACCCCTCTAGATCAGGACCCCTGCTCTAGATACAAACGATCGATTTTTAATTTCGACCTCCTAGATACGATCCGATTCAGTTTTCAAATCGCCCCTCTAGATACGATACGATCCAGTTTTCAAATCATCTCCTCTAGATACGATACGATCCATTTTTAATTTCGACTTCCTAGAAACGATACGATCCAGTTTTTAAATCACCCCCTCTAGATAGCATACGATACAATCCAGTTTTGATCTCGACCTCCTAGAAACGATAAGAACCAGTTTCTTAATCACTCCCTCTAGATACGATACGATCCGATCTTATTATCATTGAATATTTAGATACGAAAGGATCCAATTATTATTTAAACTTCAAATTCACAAATTTGTTCGTACAAATAATTCGTAAATTTTCTTTTCTGAGATAATGTTCGATCAAAAAATAAATTATAAACATTTTTCTTATTTATCCTGAAATTAAGCAAAACCAACAAATTATCACCAGCGAAAATAATACCTCACGGCTTAAATGGGTATGGTGGTACCTAATTTGACAAATTCTCGATAAAAGATTAGCCAAACAGGGCTTCATGGATATTAGTCAGATTAGTCAGTTTGTAGAACTAGCCTGTATCTTGCGTAAAACAGGTATCAAATTTTTATTGCATGCATACACTCCCATACACATAAGCGAGACAGGGAGACCTAAGTCAAAACGGAAAATCTATCTCCCCTCAGGCTTTATTTTGAAATAAACCTTAATTTTAGCATAACCTTTTTCAACAAAATAAAATAAAAAAAATAATATTCTCCTTTATCGGCCCTCGGCCGATTTGGGGCTCATTTTTCAACAAAATTAAATTTAAATATACAATCTTCTTTTATCGGCATTCGGCCGATTTGAGGCTCATTTTTCAACAAAATTAGATACAAAGTATAAAATCCTCTTTTATCGGGTTTCGGCCGATTTGAGGCTCATTTTTCAACAAAATTAAATTTAAATATACAATTTCTTTTTATCGGCATTCGGCCGATTTGAGGCTCATTTTCAACAAAATTAAATACAAAGTATAAAATCCTCTTTTATCGGCTTTCGGCCGATTTAAGGCTCATTTTCCATAAAATTAAATTTAAATATACAATCCTCTTTTATCAGCCTTCGGCCGATTTCGGGCTCATTTTACAAAAAAAATTAAATTAAGAATATAAAAATTAAATTCAGAATATGAAATCCCCTTTTTCGGCCTTCGGCCGATTAGAGGCTCATTTTTCAAAACAATTAAATAAAAAAAACATGCCGTTTTATCGGCTTTCGGCCGATTTGAGGCTCATTTTTCAAAAAATTAAATAAGATATAAAATCCGCTTTATGGGCCTTCGGCCGATTAGGATCTCATTTTACAACAAATAAATACAAAATATAATATCACCCTTTATCGCCTTCGGAGTGATGATTCATCGAAAATACCGCTAAATTTTCTCTACATTATTTAACCTCCAAATAAACTCCTAAGTATTATATAAATAAATCAACACAGTTTTTAATTTACTTCTGGTCAAACCGGAAGGGATGAGTCATCGAAAATACCGCCAAATTTTTTCTACATTATTTTACCGTCAAATATACTCCTCAGTATTATATAAATAAATAAACAAAGTTTTACTTTACTTCCGGTCAAACCGGAAGTGATGAGTCATCGAAAATAAAGCCATTTTTTTGACAATATTTCACTCTCAAATATACTCTCTATTTTAGGGGAAGGGAAGGGAAGGGAACGATCCCTTTTCCCTTCCGTTTATAGAGGAAAGGAAAGGGAATGGGGATGAGGTCCAAAGGGAACAAGGGGAAAGGGAAACGGACACGCAAAAAGGGAAAAGGAAGGGGGAACAGCCAACAGTAGGGAAACGTTCCCTTTTACAAGCCTGGAGTACATAGTTCGTCGAATTTTGGTGATGTTTTTCATTTTGACCAATTTTTAAGCTCTTTTTAAAATGAGGTTGTATTAATTGATCAAAAATCTTAATTGATCAAGAAAGTTTCATTCATCAATATAAGATTCATTCATCTAAAGTTTTATTGATCAGAAAAATAATTGATTGTTTTTTTCAATTTCTTATAGAGAGGTTTTTCGTTGGAATTATACGATTTAACCAATATAATGAAAAAACAATTTTATTCAGATTTTTCAGAGACCAAGAAAAAAATATCAAAAATTTCAGAATTTTTAATAATTTTTTGATAAATAAATTTTTTGATGAATAATCTTAAATTTGATGAATAATGTTTTTTTTGTTCAATAAACTTTTTCTTAATGAATAAACTTTTTTGATATATTAAGATTTTTGATCAATTAAAACCACCTTTTATAAAATAAATAATTTATGACCTCATTTCGGACGCTTACACGATTTTATATTTTGAAAAAAATTTAATTTTTTTACGAAATTTGCCGAAAGTGCCAATATCGTCGAAAGTGCTCGAAATCGCCGAAATATAGAGCCCTCTGTATATCTTTAGAGCTTCTGTAACACTTCTAGAATATTTAATCTGGCCAATGAATTGTCTTTTTTTGTTTGTCTTGTGAAAATACTTTTGTCAGCCAAGGAATTCCGTTACGTACCGATAACTTACGTGTTAATAAAACAAATTGGAAACAAAATAAAAAAAAATTTTGGATGAGATTAGTGAACTCTCAAAATGGCCTGACGTCGCTTTTATAAGTGAGTTAAACTTTATTGCGGGTTCATAAATGTTTTAATACCTCACAGTTTAATTAACGTGAGACATAAATAACGCAAATTAAAAAAAGTTAAAATATAGAAAATTTATTAAGATTCATTTATTAAGATTTTTGAAAGACAGAATAAATTATGCGTTTTATAGACAGTATTCGATATTGTTTTTCACAATAGGTTTTAAATAAACAACGAGTGAGAAGAGAACTTCAGCATTTGCCGATGATAAATATTCGGTAATTTTTTCAATTGATAAATTTGAAATTGTTTAATTTTCCAAAAGGTAGGTTTATATTTAAAATTTGACGATTTTTATGAAAATCTTAGATTACTGACTCTTCATAATCTCGATTGACCTACGAAAAGGATATTGGATATATGATAAACAAAGTACAATGTATTCATGCTGAAGAAGACAATTCGCCGAAAGCTCCAATAAATTTATAAATATTAATTTATTTATATAAGTAAATCTATATATTAATTTAAATATATAAGTTGTGTAAAATTGGTTATATTTTATTCAAACCAAACTCACGTTTCGTCCGCCAAAAACAATTTCAATAGTTATTATTTTGTCAAAGGTATGTACAAATTTGAATAGACTTATATTCAAAAATGCACTATGACTGTTTTTTGATAATCAAAAGTTAAAAACAATAGAGTAGCAATTACATTTTATAAAATATAAACTATAAAAACTGGCTCGATTATGCTTTTTCGATAATCATTTTTATTTGAGTCACTGCCAATCAATATAACCAAGAGTAGATTGACACCTCTGAAAACAATTTAGATAAAATCGGGGTTGAATCGGAAGGCTCGCGGAATAATTAGATCGGAAAACCGATCCGATTGTGCCGACCCCTGGTTAGCAATACATGTCAGCTAGTTTGAAAAAGTGATAAGTTTACATTGTTTATACAACGAGCCTCCCCAGATAATTGAGATTGGCCTTGGAATCCAAGGCTCGGATATAAAAATGTTTAATTATATTTCCATACCGTAAATGCTTTTTGGAAAACAAATAGAAATTTGCCTGCCAAAACTGAAACTAATGGAGTTCTAATGAAATATGCAGAACATTTTTTATGACTATAAAAACTTTGGAGACGTTCATAACTGAGTTAACTTGAACAATTTTTGGATAAAACCCCGCAAAATTCTTTTGTGAACATTTTTTAATTTAAATAAATACTAACGAAAGAAATTTTAATGGTTTTTAGACATGTATTTCACAATGTATTATCGTTTATTTTTGTTGTCAAGGCTTCGCTAGCATTGTCAGGGTGTACGCCAGATATCGGAAAACTGGCTCGGATGGTATGAGAACTATAAGATCGAATCGTTTGCCGCTTTAATACAGTTTTTATTTCACCCGGATCGATCCGATATTATTTGATTTTTGTTTTATTCATGCGTATCCCTGACTCATCAGATTCAATTACTTTGTTTTTAAATGCCAAAAGTCGGACTGATGAATCACTTATACAATATCACAAAAAATATATATAGCGCGATTACGGAGGCTCCTGGTCCTTTTTACTAGTTTTTAAGCCAATTTTTGTTTATTTAATTCGGCTGAAAAACAACTCATCCGATAACATTCTTAGATAGCTCAAACTGAGCACATATATCTTGTGAAGAATAAAATTAAAAATTAGTTACGGATCAATTTATTTTATCTTTTTCGATTACTGAATTGTTAGATTACTAGTTTTTCTTTAAAAAATGGTAACAATCGTCGGATTCGGACCATTTTTTAAATTCAATTATTGGCCAGATATTTGTGCTCTGTTTAAGCTATCTAAAGATCAATCGGATAAGTCGTTAGCAAAAGCTGAATTAAATAACAATTTTCAGCTAAAAATCTAGTCAAAACGTACCAGGAGCCCCCGTAATCGATATAATATTAAAGGTTTCTGGGATTTTTTCGAAAATATGGTCCATGTATGATAGTAAATATATGTCATTTTACCAACGGAACTCCATCTCAAAAACGTTAACTACATTTATAGCGCGTGTTCGAATCCCACTAATGTTGTCTTAGTGGTTGTCTTGAGTATGATAATCGGCAAGGGTGCTCGACATAGGGACCGCTTAATTTGATCGGTTTGTTGTCACTTAAGCAATAACTAAGACGATCACTTAGTCAACATTAGTGGGATTCGAACTTGCGCTATAGAGATAGTTAACGTTTTTGAGATGGAGTTCCGTTGGTAAAAGGATATCGTACAATCGAAAAATCTTACACCCTGTATATATTCACTATCATACCATATTTCCAAAACATATCCTGGAAACCTTCAATTTGAGAAATTTTTATTATGTTGAGGCATCATAACACTCAAATTTCAAGAAGAACTACTTAAGATGAGTATGGGTCATAACTTATGACATTTCTTAGTTAAATTGTTTCGCTGCAATTTGTCGACTTCGAATTGTTCGATGCGTCAAATTTATCAAGTTGGCCAAGTTAAACTGGAAAATCAATGAACAATGTTTCTTCAAAATCGAACTAATAGAAATGCTTTAATTGAGCGATACCAAGAGTCCGCTTCCGATTCTGGCACATGCCTGAAACATAATGCCTGCTCATAAAAAAGTCACAGTATATCATTTTGAGAATCAAAAATAAAATAAAATTGTTAATACATACTATGTATCACAAAGCTTATTGTTTTCGGCGATATTTTCATGACAACGGAAAAAATTCAGCTTGAAAGTGTTTTACAAAGCCTAGAAAATATGACAAAATACTCCAATTATAACATTTGAGTACTGTTTGTTTATAAAGCTCTCGGGTTTGTATGACCCTTCATTAATAATGACTCGATCATTCACAGAGTTACTTATTGACTTCGAATATAATTGAGTTTACTAAATTGTTTAAAAAAATAATTCGGAAAAATAAATATTCTTCGCGTCAACCATAATGCGAAATCAAAAAGGGGATACAAAATATTTAAAAAATATAATTTTTAATTTAAGAGCAAACTGGAAGAGACGATAGCGATAAATTAACTTGCTTTACTTTGGAATAAATACAAAAACATAAGACGATATATTTTGACGTTAACCATAAATTGTATGGGTTATTTGTTGTCTAACAAGATGAAACTAACCTTTATAATTTTATCAATAATTTCCATGGTGAAAGGATTCAAAATCATGTCACATTCGCAGTTGTGCAGAAGATCTTTCTCAGAGATAATTCCAGTGTGTAGATTTTGTGCAAGCGCGGAGAATGTTGTTATTTTGAAGATGCCATTCATGAATATGGTTCGGCATAAATGTGCGAAAATACAACGATGCTGCTTTGAGCTGGCGCTTATCCGATATTTGAGCTAAATTTTCAAATTTTATTGTGTACATTATAAATAAAAACATAAAATAGAAGAGTGATTGTTGTCATCAAAAATGATGAGTACTTATCATTGAGGAGATATTTTTTAAAAAATTGCAAAACAAATTTAAAAAACTTTGAGGTTTTTGTTAGTTCATAACCGCATGCCAAAATTAAGGTACGGAAAAACATGGGTTGATAACAGCATGCGGAAATTTTCTATGCAAAAATTTTAACGAAAAAATTGTCACATAAAAATTTCTTTTTTTAACAATATAGTTGTTTTTTAATTAAAATTTCCAATAATAATTACCAATCAAAATCCTCAATTTTTAGTCAATAAATTGATACTAAAATTTATTAAGTGTTTTTATTAATTTGGGAATCTTACTCATACCTGATATCATCTCGACAATGACTTAGAATAAACTTGAAACAAGTTGATGAAACAAAAAATTGATTAATGAAATTTATGAGCTGAGAATTTTGTTCAAAATCTAATGGTTAAGTTAACTCATATTTCCCTCATAAACTTATTCAGTTTTTATATAAAGGAGGTGGTAGGGTCTTCAAATATTATATTTGTTATTTTGAAACGGTTATAACTTATTAATGGCCCATGAAATGGCCCATGATAGAAACAATTCAGTCACATAGTGCTGAAGCTTAGGACGACAGTTAAGAAACTCTTATGTGACACTATTATCTGCCATAACTTATGGCCCATAACCAACCGATAAACCAACATCAATTAAACTACTGGTTTCTAATCTATCTGCTATAGCGGGTTCTTTCAAGTTTTTGAGCTTATACCAAATCAAGAAGAACTGTTAAAAATTTTCTAGCCGAGACATTGTAGACTCATCTTTAAATAGAAATATTTTAATTGCTGAAATCACCTGCAGAAACTGTTTTTCGGTGGACAAGTTAAAAGCGGTATTTGTATACATATAAGCTATAAGAAATTTGAATATAGCAATAAATGGACCTGAGCTCGATCTTAAAAAACCACTCTTTTTTCAATGAAGAAGTTTCGTCATGCCGCATGACCCATGCTCTTAGTGTTAAAAAAATTTCCTGTGTTAACAAAAAATATCCCTCTTTTAAAGTAAGGTCAAGATTGGAGCTAAAATGTACATCAAAGTTTCCCAAGAAAAGACTTCCCATTGAGGCCAAGTTTTTCGTGGGGTGAACTTTAAATGGTGCGATATCACCAATCGTGGCCGACTCAAACATTGGGCAAAATCAATCTTGGCGTAAACTAAGTTTTCGAAACAACTGAGGCCCACTGGTTTTCTGTAGGTGAACAACAATCTTTATCAAACAAAAGTTTCTGATTTTTTGTTTATGGAATTAACCAAATTTTTGAGCTGATGTCAGAAAATCGAATCAAGGTTTTAAATAATCATAATTATTTATTTGCTTATTCCGCCAAAAATAATCTCGAGATCTACTAACCGAAACAAACTTTCATTTTGACCATTCAAAGTGAATGATTCATTCTTAAAATATAAAAATTTCAAGTTAATACACAAAACCATAATTTTCTTATTCAAAAATGTCTGATCTAAGGTCAGTGACCTTCCAATTACCTGGTTATCTGACGAAAATTAGTTTGATCTGGGACGCATTTTGAGTAGTAAAAACATTGAGTAGTTAAAAACAACTTTTTTGTAACAATAATAATTAACGTTAAAAAACAATTTCAAATTTTTTGTCGCTTTGACGGCCAGTTGAGGAGCGTTATGATATGGATCACCCGTCCTCAGAGTACAAATCCTAAATATTTGAAACATGCGAAATCCGAGCATTTGATTGGTTGATCCTTTCTCAATCTGATCAATGAAATCGGACTATTCCGCAATCCAGGGTTTTGATTGGGTGCTGATATCTTGCGTTGTTTGTATTATTCAAATATTTAGGATTTGTACTCTGAGGCCGGGTAATCCATATAGCCTATATCCGATATTTTTTTTACGAATGATGACGCCATTTCGCAACTTTTTGTCAGTCCACATCGCAAAACATTCAATATGGCCGAAAATGTCCAATATCGCCGAATTTATATCGCGAAGGACTCACATCGTTATCGAGCCCCTTGTCAGCAGTCAAATATTCCATGATTACAGTCTTTTTGACAAATAAAGTTCCTCACTGTTTATAATTTATATTCAAGTGATTATTTTTAAAAATACTTTGACATTTATTCGATGTCGTTTATAATGAAGGTTCTTTCGAAGTCAGTTGAAATAAACTGTCAATACATTTCCAATAAACTTCAATATTGCATTATTTTTTGAAATTGATTCTTTTAATAATTTATATAAAATAATGAACTAAAAAATACAACAAATTTGCTAAGAGATCGTCTGAATCAGAAAGTCTTATATTCAAATTTTATGATTAACCCCCACTTGCACGCGATGTTCTATTACATTCCTACATCTGAGTGATTTAAAACACAAATTATCTGTTAATTTATAAAATTTGAGGCCCACGATTGCTTAATCAAAATTGACGGAATACTCGCGAAAATTCTAATGCAAAAAAGTTTTTTGTTCGACACATTACCTGAAGATGAATTAATAAATTCGAAAGCTTGTTAAAATTTAAAGGCATTTTTTTAGTAAAACTAAACATTTTGGATAAGCTTTCGATTTATTACAATCATTATCAAATCACGGTTTTTTGCGAATGAGAAATTGAAAGTTTTTTTTCGCAAAGTTGCAGTAAAACAATTTGAAATAGTAGGCCTCGAAATTGGTGAATTAAAGGCCTACTATTCGACTTGCTCATAAAGATCATTCACACATAATACAGCTACAAATCAAATTTGATTTTTTGAATTTGTGTTGTTTGTTTTAAGTGGGTTGAATTTGTGTGATCATTAACCCTTCGTATGCAGTTCCTTCATACCAATTAGGTAGGTTGGTTGAAAGAGCTGTGAAGTGTTCGTACAAATGCAGTCTTAATTGTGTAGTGTTCGGATCACTACAGTATTTGGCTCCCAGTGATTCGTGGTACTCAACACAGCCAAAGATATGGTCAAAAACATGTGAGCTGTCACATCTCCCATGCTCTTGAATTCGATTTTTTAAAATCCTGGAAGTTTGTCCTATGTAGGTTTCCGAGCATACACATTTAAAAAGGTAGACAGTGTTGGGTGTGAAAAAGAGTGGTGTTATGGGTTTTAATTTGGGCGAAATAATTTTGGCTAATGTTATTGTTTTAAAACAGACCTGTAATCGATAATTAGGAGTATATTTGGATTAAATGTTTTTTATTTTGGAGGCTATTTTACTACAGCGGGAAGATGTATAAGGAAGCGAGAAATAAAAAAACCTCAAATCTGGATTTTTTTGGTCTTCCTCCCTTATAGCTTTATTTGGATCAGGCGCGAATTTTATTTTATTTTATCAATTTTACTCTTAATCAACGATTTTGGATATTGATTATTAATAAAAACTTGTTCTTAGTCTTGGAGTGCTAGGTTTAGGGTGATTTTATTAGTAGTACAATTTTTAGCTCTATAAATTTCGCCATTTAAGCAAGAATTTTTATACTGTAATAGGGCTATAGCTTGTTTGTAATTCATCATACACGTAGAATGAATAGTAGTTTTTCCGTCCTGTTCTAATTCAAGCGAATCGTCATTTTTCACGATCGTTAGAAAAACAAAAATAAAATAAAAAAAATGTTAAAATTTAGTTTTTACTATTTTAAAATCCATATAATATATCTCGCAAAAGCAAAAAAAATTGAGTATGTTATCACACAAAAAAGCGTATTTCAAAAATAACATAACAGAAGTTTGGCTTAATTAACCATGTGTCGAATTACAGAAAAATGAGTGCAAAACATTTTAGCTTGAAACACTCACGGAATAAGCATATTCGTAAGTTCAAATTTAGTCCCAGTCACGAGATAAAATAAATTTTTATTCTCCACCAGGTGGTGCCGGATGTCGACAAAAATAATATCAAAAAATCCTTCTCCGAAAGTCAGCCTTATAAGTATATTTGTAGATTATTATCTGGTCCGAATGCTGTTTTAACTGCATGAAACAAAAATTGCATCCCAATAATGCATTTCCGGTCTGATCAGCAATTTCGGAGACCCACCAATATTCTTGAAATTGAAAATAAGGGGAACTTTCGAGGGTCTGTTCCAATATTCCTGTGGCCAAAATGATACTGTACCAAAATAATATTGGTCCCTGTGTTTTTCAAAACATTGCTGCAGGTGAGGGTTAATAAAAAAAATTGTTATTTTTGACAAAATGAGAGTGATGATGCTGATGTATGGATTACCGACCCTCAGAGTACATTTGTGTGTGAGCATTTGATTGGTTTAATCTGACCAATGAAATCGGCCTATTCCGCAATCAAGGGTTTTGATTGGGTGTTTATATCTTGCGTTGTTTGTATCATTCAAATATTGAGGCTCTGTACTCTGAGGGTCGGTTATCCATATATCATAATTACAATTATATAATACCGCAGTCTGAATAATACGTACAAATTATGTAAAACTACTTAAAAAATTGGTACTATTTTCAAACTACGACGTCATTTCAAGCGCCTACGCGTTTTATTTGATTATCAGAGAAAAAGCATTATTTTTGCTTCATACCACAAAAAGTTTCAAGATCGCCGAAAATGCGCAATATCGCTGAATTTTCATTGCATAAAACATTAAAATGTGTTTTAAAGCAAGTCACTAAAGCCTCAAATCTCAATTTTAAATCTCAAATTTGAATTATATTGATAAATCACAGGTGACAGCCTACAATATAACAACTCGAATATATTAATTATACATTGTTTACATTATTTAAAAATACAGTATCGAAAAGTACGAGACTATTGTTTATTTACAAGACTAGCCCCATTGCAGCGCTTGTTTTGCTAGACTACTAGCTCTCCCCCTCCGCAAGCCTCACCACACCTTACACTACCTTACTCTATAGAGTATATTTGGACGCGGACGGCTGGGAGCCTACCCAAATAATAGCCAGCCATTTGGTTTGAGTTTTTATTGGCTACCGTCTAATCATGAAATACACATTATCATGAATTCTTGATCATGAAACTGTAATTTAGCAGCTTTGTTAACAAATCGTTAAGCAGGCAACAAATTTTTGAAAAAAGTTTTAAATAAAATTAATGCTAAAATTCCGCAATTTATTCCACAGCATTAAATTTTACGTGGTAGGAAGTATATTATTTAAGGAAAATATTAGTTCACGAACAAAATTTTTGTCAACATTTTGCAAAAAATGCTTTGGTCATTTTGATGAATGATTATCATACCGTGCACCTGATCGTTTATTTAAGGAGATTATGGGTGCAGTAGTTATTTTCAACTATGGTCTCAAATTCGGTATTGTTTTTTTGTATCTGACCATTCAGCACATGAGAAATTGATTGCAAGCAAAAAAAAGTTTTTTACCAGCGAAAAACTAGTTCTAGAACATCGGATTTGCTGGCAAAAATAATTTATTTAATAACAATTCCAGACAATGGATAGTCTCAAATTACGAAAAATAATATTTTCAGCATAAATCTGTAAATTTGAACAGTGAAATTGTTTTTAGTAACATCGGGAGATGATATAAAATATACAATACTCACAACTTCTGACGGGTTTAGTTGAGCGCAAACTTGATTTACCAACGACATGCACACAGATACGGACCCACGTATTCGACAATGATGCTAAAATACGATTAATTACGACTTCTGTTATTCCTGCGGACATTTTTTTCCTTATCAAATTTTTTTAAGAGGTTTTTCATTGACAATATGTTCACTATTAGTTTAAACTAATTGCTGAGGGGTAGAAAAAAATTTAGATATCTTTTTTATATTACCAATTTTTTAACTTAAAAAAAAAGTCCATGTAATTCCATGCAACTGGGTAACATTTGAAGTAAGCGATCAAAATTAAGGTAAATTAAGATTGCCACATGAAAAATCACTTTAAAATAGACGCCATAAGCGAAAAATATTGTGGCTTTTCCCAACATTAAGAAAAAGAGTTTTCGGCGATTCTATAAAAAGACCTGAAATATTTTCATTACGATTTTGGGGTTTAAGCAGTTTAGAAATTGAAAATTACTGTATTTTTCACATTTTTTAAATATTGTATTTTTGACTTTTATATCAAATTGTCTTCAAACTTGTTATTTTCTGTCAAAACTCGGAGAAAGTAATGTACATTTAGGACTTAAAAATGGTTTCTATGTTTCTATTATTTAGAAATTAAATTGTAGTCAAGACCGGAAAGGACTTAATTAACAACATGAATTATAGCGATCAATTTTCAGCCGAAAATACGTAAATAATACTATTACCAGTAGCATCTAATGCATTGCTAAAATCGTGTTGTCGCGGCAAGCATGTTAGCCGCAGGATAAATCAAGCACACTTACATTGGGCAAGCAAGTAATAAAAAAAATATCCATAAAAATTATAGCATACATCATGTGTATGTTTTCGACATAGAATTTGTTGAAGCAGCAATGTTTATGGCAAAC
>SCLH01000889.1:682273-704408 GCA_004367855.1 Oikopleura vanhoeffeni
AAGAATATTTCGGCGTCCAATTTTGAAAATTTGATTTGACTAAATAAAGTTTCAATTTGAACGAACGAAAGAGCAAAAACTCGCGATATCTTATTAGCCTGTTGAAGAATATATGTAAAATTAAGCAAATTTACACCTCGACCTATATTCAGCGCCACTTGATTCTAATTTATATCTTTCTTTACTAAAGAACAAATTCGTTAAACTTTTGAACCCCTCAGATTCCTCTTTCGAGCGATTATCTCTTCGTTACTATTTATTGTAAACGCCCGCACAAAATACCTGTTTTCCTTCTTACTTTGAAACGCCTCCATTTATAAATGAGCGGGAGAAAGACAAAGCAAACAGGAATTGAAATTGACAGATAAGATTCAATGGGTGACGATAAAGAAGAGCATTGGGTACAAAGGACGATGTGGGTTTTTTATAAAACTCGAAGTTTTGTGCAAGATAACTTAAAATAAAATTGCTAAAAACTTACATTGACAGATTTTCCTACTCTCCCATGAAATATATTGGCAATTTTGATATCTCAGGAAGTCTACTTTATCTTTTCACTCATTAAAATATCTTTTCTCTTCGTCATTTAGATTTTTTATAACCACACGATTTACATTTGTAATGATTGTTGTATTGTGGGTTCAGAAATAAAAGTCTTAATTAATCAGGTGATTGCAACCGTGATGGCATTTAGAAGAAAATTTAAGCGCGTACTCTAGAACTCCACATCCCGAGAACAAAAGATCACAAAACAATTTAATGATATATTACACTGCAAAGCAGGAAACAGTTATGTTTATCCTTTAACGAGTGACTAGGAGAACAATTCCTACCTCCTCATGCGTTAGTGTCAGCGGCCGCGTAGTTCTCACGGGCTGTTCAAATTTTAACAGATTTAAATTAATTTGAAAATTTGAGTCGCTTCGCTCCTCAAATTTTTAATTTAAAATTTACAGCTTAATGAAAGTATTTCAATATTTCTTAGTTGTTAAATTTCGCCCCTTTCCAATATTTCAATTTTAAGCCTAATCAAGTAATAATAGCGCGCATCCAAAACAGCAAGAAAAATTTCGTGAATGCGAAAATTCTGAAAAAATTAATAAAATTTCTGTCAGTCTTATAATTTTACTCCACTCACATAACATGACGATTTCTTTTCTCTTTTTCAAAAATATTCTTCGATTATCTTAAAGAGTAAGGGGTCAGACTCGCAGAGTCAATAACAAACCAATTTTGACTCGAGTTTAGCTGTATTAGCGGATAAACGCGCAGTCAAACTTTTCGAGAAAACCGCAGTTCAAAATAATTGTTTTTCTATTTTGTTGTTTTTTCACTGCGAGTTTTTCGAAAATCTTGCAGTCACCAAAGTTTTCTACTGTTATACGACCTGATGTCTCTAGATTATCAAATATGATTTAGTAGTTATTATATTTCATAATTATCTAAAAATGGAGGACGAAAAAGTTTTTTTTGATGATTTCTTGAAATTACAGACAATTTGAACCGTCAAAGAAGCCCCAACAAAAGTCAGAGCCATATTTACACTCAATAACGCAGAGCCAAAAGAAAATGCCTCTTTTTCATTATCAAAATAGACATACTCACCGTGTTTATTTTATCGTCTAAATATACATCTAAATTCACTTTTGCTATTTGTGTCCGCTGAAAATAGTTTCAGAAATAGTGATCACCAAAAATTTTTAAACTTTCTTTATTTATTCTTCTAAATATCTTTTAACCCGTAGCTTTAGACATGAATTCTTACCCACACTCGAGTTTCCGGCAACTAGTGACCGATTCTTATAAATCGAGCCATATAAGCAAAGTTCATTATCATACATACATTTTTCAAAAGCTTAACATAATATTCGCCGATTGCTATACAATTAATAAACACAAATTAAACGAATTAAAAGAATTTAATAGGATTAGAAAACAAAAGTTGCGAAAATTACCTCGAGTGACAAAACAAAAGTTGCAATAATGAGATGAAAGTTAACCCTTAATTGTATATTTGAAACATAACCTCATATGAAAAACTTCAAATGATTTTCTTATCGCTCTGTCTAAAAACTGAATTATATGTTTCCTACAAAATCGCTAGTAAAATTTCTCTTTTAAAGTTGTTGTGTAATATTTATTTCCGTGATAAAAAAAGATTTACTATTCATTCATGCGTAGGCGTCTTATGTACAATCAGTTTTTCCAAAGTTTTGACTTCTAGGAAATGCTCTATTTAAAACCGGGAGCCTACTGTGATGCAATTAAAGTCTTAGAATTTCGTTACGATTCTGTTTAAGGGTCTTCCGCATGATTTGAGAGGTGACTGTTTGAAAAAAATATATAGTACCAATATACCAGTAGATGTCTGAAAAAGTACTCCAATTACGTCAAAAAAATTCCCAGGGTCAACTTCAAACGTTTTTAAGGACTTTTTGCTCATTACCGAAAGTCTGAATAAATCAATGTTGACGAAAAATCCAAAAATAAGTTTTTAAAATATGTCTAAATAAATCCTTATTTCTCGAAAATAATCACGTCACCTTTGGAAAGGGGGGGGAAAAGACCATTATGTTCAAAACTCTCATAATAGGTGCTTATTACCCAGCAAATTTTTCCCCGTAATTTGCAGTATTATTTGTTACTTTGAGCTTAGACAACCTTAGTTGCTTAATTTGGAAGTCACGGTGATCGTTTTGGACCCGTTAGTGTAATTTGGAAAAAATCTTAAAAACTTCCTAAAGAACATCTTCACTGTATTCAAAACGTGGATTTAGCATTTTGTGAAAAAAACAGACTATTTGACCGACCTTATTTCTTGAATATCATTGTTGGCTTTGATTTATAGAAAAAAAATCGTTAGATTTTTGTGTTGATTTACAATGAAAGGTTTATTGGGTGATTCGAAAAAATTTTTGCAAAATAAGTTACTGTGAATAAGTGAAAAGATTTCTCAACAAAAAAACGCACAACGTCATTTTGTCTTCAACTTAATCGAAACTTTATATTGATCTTGATCAATCAATGGTTTAAGCGTCCGGTAAAATCGATTAATGGTGTAAGGTCACTAGCTTGCCGGAAATCGAGTTCTACAAGTAATAATCCTTCTGAATTTAGTTACACAAAACTTGTTTCGACTAAATCTAAAGTTAGAAATATATAGGACACAAACAATCGCCAATAATTGGCGTGTCCACCATTAATGAAAGGCCTTGTAAAACGTTAGGGATCCTTCCCTTTTACAAGTTGATGAAAGGGTACTGTATCAGTGGAAAAAAGAGATTTTGAGTTTTGGTTGAGTAACAACGTCAAACCAACTTGAAAGACGAATATAATTATCAAAGACAGAAATCGTTCAAGTTCCCTGAAAACGTCAATTGATTAATTAGTCTTGCTACGAATTATTTTTTTACTTCAAAATATCGATTGCCTATTCTAGAGAGTGAAAAAGTAAAGAATGAGTCCAGGAATTATATAACACAAAAAAGTATCGATTGAAAACATGATACCAATTTTTCTTCATAGATTTCGATTCCGTCTTCAGAAAAACAAAGACTTTTGAGCCCCTATGCAATAAGTGAAATCATAAATTAAAAGTTTTTATCTTTTTTCATGAAGAATAATTAATCATGAGTTTATCTTATTAATTACTTTTTTAGATATCTGGTATATCCTTTTTCCGGATACGGAACTCGCATCTCAAAAACGCTTACATCTCTAATAGCGCGTGTTCGTAAATCCCCTGATGTTGTCTAAGTGATTGTTTCTTAGTGATGCTTGGCAGTTGATTACACATCGATAAAATTTAGCGTTCCGATTATCAAGACCCTTGCCTATAATCATATCCAAGAGTAATCACTAAGACAACATGGTGGGGATTCGAACACGCGCTGTAGAGATAGTAAGCGGTTTTTGAGATGGAGTTTCCGTTCGGAAAAGGATATCAACTGTCTCAAGAATAAAAATATTTAATACTTTAGTTTCCTATTTTAATCTTTTACTCGAGCTTTTTATTAAATTTGTTAGATTTTGACTGCGAGTTATTCGAGAAGATCTTGCATGGTGCGAGAGAGCATTTGACGGTTTCAATTTTTTCTAGAATCTTGACAATCGGCTCAGGTTTCTTATAAGTCTTCATTTGGTTCGGTATATTTGGGCATCCGAATATCTCTCTCCCTCTATGCAACGTTATACTATGTTTGCCCGCTTGCGAGTTACCATCCACCATCTTAAAGATAATCGAGAATGATTTAAGAAAACAACTCATGCACAACCTGTAGATATGCTCTATGATCTAGCCAGTATCTTTCATATTTCTTCTTCATCATAGAATTATTTCTGTATATTTACATTCTATATCCTAATATTGCCCGTATCATTCCTCCTAATACGATATCCCGGCTCGTGTGCAAAGGCGTGATGAAATACGTGAATCTTCTTCACTGATAATGATTAAAAAACCATTAACAGGGAGGGGTTCAATATCGCCTTGTCTTTTATTTTGAAAATAAAGACTTCTGATTAACGAATGAATCCAAATTATTTATATCCCGAAGCGAGATTCCTGCGCAAAACACCGTACAAAATAAAATTCCAACCCGTACAACATCTCAGACTAGGAGAATTTTTCTTTATTATTCAATTAAATCAAAGAATAACAACTGTTTAAAAAGCAGATTTCGGGCTGATGAAAGATGAATATGTTCGTCTAAATTGCTGCGTACGCAACCAATGCAGAGGCAAACCAATGACAGTGAGGTTTCTTGCAAATGTGTGATCACACGGTTTCATCAAAATCATCGATTCATTTTGTTGGTCTTCCTGAAAGTCTTATAATAATGAATGAAAGGGCGAAAAAGCAACTTCGAACTCCAGCAATAAGACTGCAATTTTTAATTTCAATACTTTCTCCTTTCCGTTTCAAGAAATTTATTCTAATTATCAGCTTTAATATGACAGGCTTTTTTCGACGAAACTATTTCATACTGTTTTTTTCTTACTCAAGCCATGATCCGCTAAAAAGTTAATCCAATCTCTCAGCTGTTAATAATCAACCGGATTTACAGAGCCTCACCAATATTAACCTTAAGGTAAGTTAAAAAGCTGTAAATCACTTTTTTATCGAAAAGTTCCATGAAAGGTGCTGATTTTTTAGACTCGACCAAATGAAACAAAGAACCATTTTCTTTAATTCAATAATAATCTTGAGGACAGCTTTATCTGAGGGTTCGAGTGCATCTGAAACATTGCTTCGGACGTGAGTACCGCTGACAGCTTTCGAGGTTTGCGCCTTTAAAAAAAAAAAAATCTTCATCATACCCAAAAAAATTTAGATGCACTGAAAAAAGGTTTCGATTTAATCAAATCAATCTTCATGTTTGTTGTTGTGAACTTTTAAAAAACTAAGAACCAGAGATTAACACTGAAATTATTTTATGTCCATTATGAACCAAATAACCGCGTGCAAGCTAAAAAAAAATACCCAGGGTGAAAATAATCAAGTGTTCATTAATAGATTTGTTAGCTTTATTTCGAGCATTTATTCAATGACCTTTTGTCTGGAATGCCAATGAAATTTTGACCCTCAGTAACCATCCGATTAATAATTCGTGAGATCTCTAGCAAACCACACAGTGGTTTGAAAAACTTTTAAAACTTGTATCACGAAAACAACGAATAAAATAAACATTTTTATTGGTGATAATTCAATTCATGTATCAACCTTATGTTCCAATTTGTTTAATAATCTACCTGTTAATATATACAAATTGACTCATTAACAAAGAGAACTTGAACTTGAACCAAATTGAAAATGAGAGGACGGAGTATTCTCATCATTTTTTGTTGAGAGTCTAATTCATCAAGAAAAGCTAATTGTATATCAAAAAAGACTTATAACCCGCAATCATCCGAAAAAATACTTTAGTCATAAAACCGTTGCGAACGATTGTAAATCTCTTTATGGTAGTTAAAGAATTGTATTGTCAATATTAAAGCTTTTTGATTTGGTTCATGCGTCGCTAAGCTCAGTCATGTATTTCTCGTGCTAACGCGCTGCGAGCGTCTGAGATGAAATTGACAAAATAATATTTCTAGGTATAATCTTGAATAAATAAGGTTACTCAAAATGACAACCATTCTATTTAATTGTCAAAACGTTAAATAAATCAGAAATGTTCATCTTGAAAATAAGTTGAATTTTGAACCAACTTTTCGACCCGTTGCTTGATATTAATATTAAACATTTTCAAAACTTTGAGAATCAACGTTAGCGGAAAGAAATTATTATTCGAAATTGGCCCAGGATAAGTGAAAATTTCAAGAACATATAATTTTGCAATCAAGGTGCAACAACTGAAATATAAGAAAGATAAGAAATGTGAAAAGCTAACAAGCCTTCCACTCGTCATTTTCTAACAAACATTAGTCTTGACTTTTATATCCTATTTGTGCCGAATCCAATATATTTCTACAAACACTACTTGGAACATGGCCGCTCTAAGCTGAAATTGGCATGATTTAAAATTACTTTTCGTAACATGAAATTATTAATATCCTTGTCATAACACTCTTTTTTGTTCTTCACTCAATCACCGTTTATCCCTCAACGCCTGCTTCAGGTGTCCAACCCGAATAATTTTGCCAATGTTCCCCAGGAGTTCACCATTTATTTGCAAACTTTCGAGTGCCCAGAGTCCTGCTCTCTCTCCTTTATTTTTAGGAACATAGAATACTTCAGGATGCATCAAATTCGAAAAAATCTGGTTTTTCAATAGTTAATGAAAAACCTGAATTGTTTAATGATATAAAGATCTTTTTCGATATGGATACAATTTTGAAAAATTTCATTGGCGGTTAAATACAATTTTAAGCAATTTTTAAAATGATATTGCGCAGAAAGTCTATTCCCGGGTCTAAACAGGGCATCCTATTAGAGACACGTGGCACAAATTTTTGAAATAAAGTGATATTGGCGGTGGAGGTATATTTCGTCAAATGTCAATTTTTTAGGGTTTTATTTTAGAAACTGAAAAAAAATCTGATGCAAAAAATACCACCGCCGATGATTTCACTCTTTATTGTCGAAAATTTGTAATAATATTAGTAGAACCCACATTTAGTATTTTTTTAAAAAATCCATTCTTATTTTAGCCAATGAATTTTTTAAAGCGCGATTAAAATCTACAAAATATGTATTCTTGTAGATTTTTATGGCGTCTTATAATAATACCTTGCTGAGAATTTGAAGATTTTCGGCCGTCTTATCTGAGACGCCTTTATCTTTTCCCTTTGAAATTTTTACCTTTCGCCTTTTTAGCGTGAAATCTCTTTCGCATTTTGAACAAGTTTTCACAGTTTTTTCGTCAACCCATTTCCCCCCAGTTAATCCCTCATGAAGATCTTTCATATCATCATGATCAATTTTTGCATGTTCTAAATGCGAGGCCATCTCCGTAAGGGCCGACTCTAATTCTGTCACAGTCTCCGTTTTTTCAGCGAGCTCATTTGACATAGATTCGGCCATTTTTTGGCTGCCAGACAGCTCGATTTTCCGTCGGTAGAAATCATCAAAAGTTTTGATAGTTCAAAACAAATTTTTATAAAAAAAATTGAAACTCATCTGAACAGAGATATAGATGAGTTTTTCGTGTTTAAAAGGCCGTTGTATATGAAATGCAACTCGGTGTTTTTTGTACAGACAATGGTACAGTGTAGTCGGGTCAAAAGGAATCGGACTTCAAAACGACGTCCTGCATGAGAAAAAACAGCGAAGGTATCTTTAGCATAGATTTTTTATTTAATTTAATAAAAAAGGGGAAATTATTTATTCCATTAAAAAACAAAAAATCCATTATAAAGTTACCGCCACCAGAAAAAACTAATCAATACGATTAGAGTTATTCATAATAAATTTTTTTTAAATATCTACACTGTAGCCTGCATAGCCATTTTCTTTGATTTTCGTGTTTTTAGCCAATCTCAGATTGAATTTTTAACGGGCTTTGGAGTGGAGTCATTTTTCAAACAAATAATTCAACTTTTGAAAAATGAATCCAGTCTTGAGCAGGTTACAATTTCAGCTTGCAACTGGTAAAAAAAGAAAAATTTTTTTTGGAAAAATTTATCAGTTCCCAAAATATTATACAGGATGAATTTTATTTTTTGTCGGTGTTTCACGCATCACTAAATTTTTAGTGTAATAACAAGTGATGCGTGAAACACCGACAAAAAATAAAATTCAACCTGTATCTAAGGCGAATGCTCGCCGGACAAATCTGCCGCGAAAACAATAGTTGAGGCAGATTTGTTCGTCTAGCGTTCTTATTAGATATAAACAGTATATACGGACTACTCACAATCGAAAAAAAAATCGTATCTATTTTGTACATTCCAAACAGGACCCATTAAAAATCGGCTAAGACGCGTCCTCCTGTATAAATATTAATTTGTAATCAAAATAACCGGTTTAATGAACTTTTGGGAAATGTTATAGCCAATGTACGAAATCCAAAAGTTCCTATTTATAATAGTAGAGTAGTTTTAAACTGGCCGTATAAAAAATATTCGAAATGAGTTAATTCGGAAACGACGTTATTTTCAGCACTACTTTACCGAACCATAAAAAGTGAAGAATTTGAGGTTTACAGCATACAGTAAAGTAGGTTTTAATCGTGCGTTTTAAATATATGAAAAAATCGAATTAACTTTAAAATTATTTAAAGGAGTAGTGGTCGCATTAGAAGACCAAAAACAGGGTTTCGAAGTCAAATCCTAACATTACTACAAATCATTCGCCAAATTTTTTTTTAAATATTTCAACAAAAATCTTACACCCGCAAAATATCGATGGTCACAGATTGCTCGACCAACCAGAAAAGAGCATTATAATATGATAGATTTTTGCTTAATAACCTACTCCTCCGTGAGTTTGTGGAAAACTCCACGGTCAAAAGTTTGGACTCCAAACTTTCGAATTTTTTGCAAATGCATCTGATCTGCTGTAATTGAACTCTAAACTAAAAATGATCAATAATATTTGTTTCGGACTTTCATTTTAATGGTCACTTTATGCGACCACTACTCCCTTAAATATTATTTAAATCTACTAAATGAATCTCGCGTTATCATATATTTTTGAGATTCCCGTAGCAAGTTTTGAGCAACCATTTTGGCAGACTCGGCTTCATTTTCAGCAACTCGCCGAAGGTCGGACTCTTGGTTAAAGTCACTTTCGTACTTTAAAAGTTTTATTTTTAACTCGTCGATTTCGGATTCGAACCTCAGTTTCATATCAGCTGTTTCATTTTCCTTAAAAAACGAGATTAAAAAATGCCTTTATGTAATTTGACTCTTACTGGTGTCATATTACAATTTTTGTAATTTATACTGATACGCTGTTTGGTCTCGTTATAGTCATTTGGAATTTGAGACTCATTTGTATCGTATGAAACTAAAATAATTTTTTAATACGATACCAATGAGAGTCAAATTACAATGACTGTACTAATATCATGATCGATATAGGCGTTTAGACTTATAAGCGTTTTCATCTCGACCAAAAATCGTACGGATAAGGGTACAACGATCGGATAAGGGTACGGTCAGTGTACATAATGACTGTCACACGATCAAACAGCATATCAACAAAAATAAAACATTTTTTTTATATGTGACCACTGAGAGTAATTTTACCCCACTAGTATTTGATTAAGATTTTTTTCAAATTTGTAATTAAATACCAGTGGGATTCAAATTATACATATAAAAGGATTATATCGATTACGCGACTTCCTGGTGGTTATTTGCTAGATTTTTGGCCAAAATTTTTAAATAATTCGGCATTTGAAACAACAACTTATCCGATTGCATTCTTAGATAGCTCAGACTGAGCTCAAATAACTTGTGAATAATAAAATACAAAAAATGGTCCAAATCCCACCATTGCTTCCAATTTGTTGAAGAAAAATTAATAAGTAAAAAATTTCAGAAATGTCAGAAAAAGAGATAAAATAAATTGGTTCGATAGACCAATTTTTTTATTTACAAGATATTTGCGCGCAGTTTGAGCTATCTAAGAATATAATCGGATGAGTTGTTTTCAAAAGCCGAATTATTTAAAAATTTGGCCAAAAATCTAGCAAATAACGACCAGGAAGTCGCGTAATCGATATACAAATATATTTACCTGTATTTTCAGCCTTTCATGTTCTTCATAAATATTTTCATTCTCTGTTCTGAGTGCACTAATTGCTTGTTTTGACTCGTCTAATTTTCGTATTCTCTCTTTTTCTCGATCATTTTTTTCGCGAATTTCTTCAAATAGTCTCTGGTTAATAGATCTAGTATCCTCTAATTGTTTCTGAAGTTGATCAAGAGAGTCCTGCTTTTCATAAGCGTCTCTCTCCAATAACCGGATACCAATCTAAAATTGAAAACTCAAGCTCTGTTGTTTTTGGGGTCAAAGTATTTTTCTCCTGATTTTGTTATCTAGAGCGGCGATATCTTTATCATTGAATATTTTTAATTGCATGAAGAACGATTTTTTAGGTACAGTCTCTAACTGTTACTTCTAAATTATCAAAAAAACTTGGGGGGTTTTTCCGTAAAAAAATGACACGTAGAACTGAATTCTGCGTATACTGGTGTAATTTTTTCTTCGAAAACCGCCCAAAGTTCTGTTGTATTAAGAACAAATTGGTGGATAAATGATTTTTTTTAGCAATTTCAAAATTACTTTTCACGATAAAGATACTTTCGCCGTTATCTGACCACATGGATTATTTTTTGAAATTTGACCCCATTAAAATTACTGTCGTATTTGTCTAAACCGACATTTATGAAAATTTTCAAAACGTCCGCTTAGACGCAGAGACAAATTTTGGCTAAAAAACGGTAGGATTCACATTACATGACGTCACCTTTGGAGATACTTCTCTTTTTTTTAGGGAAGCCTATTCATTTTTTTTTAATCTTTTATATCGGATCGTAAATATCTAGTCCACGATGCGGTGAGTACACCAACCCCCACAAATTGAGCGGGAGATATGACTTTTTCACTAAAACGTCCACTTAGACAAATACGGCCTATCATTAAGTTTAACATTTTTATTTTTTGAAAAAAATTTCAAGCTCTAGCCTAGGCAAAATTTGGCATCTTGTGACATTGGTTTTAAATAACTAGAATGAATGGTCTTTTAGAGGATGATGGGTTTTGATTATCACAAATTATTGACGATATTAAAAATAACTACTTTTAGAAAAAATTAAAGAAACCATAATATTTAGCTTCAAAACATATTATATAAGCAAAAAAAAAAATTTACCACCGTTAAATAATTACAGAAATCTAATGGTTTACTTTTAATATTTTATTTATAAAATGCTCAAAATAAAACATTTGATAACGTAACAAAAATATCTAAAAAATACATTCAAATTTTAAAAAAGTCTACTTTTTTAGAATTTGAATGCATTTTTTCTTTTTGAAGCCTTGAAAAAAAATTACCTCCAACTGTTGTTTTTGTTTAATTTCTTGTTCTAACATTTTTTCATATTCTAGTCTATCTTTAGTCTCATTTTTAAGCTGTGATTCAATTTGATTATAATTTTGCCTCGCGTCCGAAATCTCTTTTTCCATCGAGTCCAATTTTGATTTAAATTCTATTTTCTGAACGGCGAAACTTTCTTTCAATGCGGTTGTATCAGATAAAGCAGCTTCTTTTGTAGAAGCTAATTCAGATTGTAATTCTAAATAATGTTATAAAAACCAAAATCGCGTAATAAAACCGGGATATTCTCTGTACCCCGAATACCCGAATGTGTTTTAGCTTTTGGGCGTGTTTCCCGGGGAGATTGAAACGCCCACTTGAAAATTAAACTAACCAAGTCGCGCCTCTGATTGGTTAAGCGTGAATCTCCTCGGGAACACCCCAAAAGCTGAAACAACATTGGGTAAACCTTCGTATAACCCCGAATTAATACATCATAAGAATGAAAAATGATCTCGTGGTGTCACGCTTGCAAAATAGGATCCAAAAAATGAATTTGAACAAAATTATAAATTCAGTGAAAATCATCCTAGTCATAAAAGTTCAGGGAACCGCCAATTTATTACCGGTTGTTAACTTGGAATTTCCGCTTGAAAATTAAAACCCTCGGGAGTTTCGTAATGGCGATGATAAAGAAACGCTGATGGGGTCTAATTTCGGAATAATTGATTTAAAGTTGAACAACAAGTTTTTCGACATAGTGAACATTCTTTTAATCGTTGCATAACTAGCTTTATCCGGCGGGTGTATAAAACGCCAACCAAAAAAACATATGCAAACGCCCAGGGGACGCGTGCGATTACCAGACTTTTGTAAAACTGGCAATCTAAGGGGGTTGTGGTGTAAATAAGCAAGAGTGAAAGAAAATTGTTTCTTTATTATCCGAATCGTCGGACAAAAAAGTAATTGAAAAAAATATGAACGCTCTGAATTGGACAAAGCGACGAAAAAGTTGGTTTGAATTGGTTGGAGGTTTTTTGCGTGGCGGTTGATCCTCAATCATACCATTCTCATCATACCCCACAGCTCAATTAAATTATTAAAGCACATGAATCTGTTTTTCACGATAACAAACCAGAGAATACATTTCTTTCAACGAAATAACGGACAAAAAATACCAATATGTCGTAGGTCAATAACATTTATGTTTTATTCAATTTGAAACTTATGACCGACTTATTTCTGATTTTAAAGAGAATTTCCTGAAATTTAATGTTGTACCGTCATAAAACAACAGAGAATAATTTTTTCAACGAAATAACGGACAAAATAATAACAATATATTCGTAAGGTTTTCATAAAATTTTATGTTTTATTCTATTCATTTGAAACAAAAATTGAACCGACTTATTCCGATTTTTGTGTGAATTGAGAACATATTTACAGTTTTCCACTCCGGTACCGGTGAGCCATCCTCACCAGAAATCATAAAAAGTTACTTGCAGGTGATAGATGAAGGTTTTAGTCTCCCCGTATTTTTTTTTCTTCATTTATTCTTATCTGCCGTTATCAAACCTCCAGTCCACGCTGGAGGAGAGGGCTATTTTCCCCAGCATTCCAACATTCAACCTCCTAAGGGTGTGGGTTGTGCAGATTTTGACAGTTTACGAAACTATTTTTGGATAAACTAGCAAGCTGATATCCCAAAAACTTTGCATCTTGAAGAACAACTCTTCACGGTGATTTGTAATTTAACAGTAATCTGATACAATCTCACCATACGCCTACGCTTTAAAAAGCCTCCAAAAAAACACTCAATACGCATTTTCTCCTTTCAATTTTCACCATTTTTTTATTATTTTTTGGTGTCATGCTCCAGAGAGCCTCACACATAATGCAAACGGCCCTTCCTCGAAATATTTGCTTTTGGCGGCCGAAAAACCGAAACAACAATTATTGATTAATTTTATGATGTAAATTGAAAGTCCGCTAATTTGTTTACTTTTGACCACCAAGTTAAAAATTGCACCAAAAATCCTTAAGGGGGTGGCAACGACTCGCAGAACGGAGTCAATTTAACTTACGAAATTATATTTAGTTTGGCTTAACTTTTTTTTCTGCTTAATACTCTTACTGAACCAGAAATTAATTGCATCTACTTATAAAAATAATTTTTGCCTATTTTTTGGGGAAGATTTGAGTCCCGAACTTTATTTTGAACTCGTAAAATTTTCAAAAAAAAATCATAAGCATATTGAAAATTTTCCGCATTTTTTGTTCCCAAAAATTTCTGAATCGTTTTTTTCAAATTAATGAATAAAAGCTAAAAAATAGCCACTTTAACTTTTTTCATGCATGTCAACATATTTCCTTTCGACTGCTGTTTGAAAAATCATAATAGTTTATTTCTCATTTTTGTCGACTTTTTAGAAAAAATAATGAATATTTTCCGCAATCAGTCCAAAATGTTTTATTAGTGTTTTTTGACTCTCCATGAAAAATCAGGCAGAATCGACATATTAATGTTTTGGTATCTATTAAATATCCGTATTCAACCTAATGAGTTGGTCGCGGCGTTTTCATTTCTAAACTATCCGAGAAATTTTTAACACTGCTGTACACTCGATAAGGTGCATTGGCACGAATATTTAAAAATTTTATGCTGGTCAAAAATTCCAAATAAAATTGTGGGTTAATTAGTCGCATTTCTCAGATATTGAGAACATTTTTTAATATCAAAACGTCAATGAAGGTCATTTTTATCTCAAAAAAAGTTGTTTTTTCTCGTACTTTTTGCCATTTTTTGACCATTTTTCTGGGAAAAAAACTTCATATCAAGGGAAATTTTTATTAGCAACGTAAAACAAGACTTTTTAGCGCACTACACCCGACAATGTCTGAAGTTTATTAATATCGTCTTTAAAAGAAACAATCTGTAAGTCGAGTTAGTTGGAAATGGATGTACAGTGAAAAGTGGTTTTTTATATTTTCAGATAAATTAGTTATCTTAAGAAAATTAAAAATATAAGTTTGCAAGAAATGGTACACTTTATTGAAGATAAATAATTTTCACATTTTTTTTTCTTTCATTTATCGCTCTGAAAAAAGTACAACTTCCGGATCCGATGCCACCCCTTAGGTGTTTGAATTACGAAAAAAAATATTTTGAAGCATTTTGTCAATTTTTTTTTGGTTTCTAAACTTTTGTCAAAATTCAAAAAAAATGAAAAGTTGAACATGGACCCCAAGAAGACGCGAAATCTAAATTCAAAAAAAGTTGTATGGAATAATTGCTGACTGCTTTTGGTTTGGCAGATAGTGCTCCCCGGTATTGACCCTAGACTGAGACAAAACAATCTCTAAACTGGTGGAAGAGATAGTTTTTTGGCTTGAGCCTCCCAAAACTGACGCAATCAAAGATTTAGGCTAAAAATGAAAAGTTGACAAGGCCACCAAAGAGACACAAAATAAAATTTCAAAAAAAACTCTGTAATGTTTTTGTTAAACAAGGCCCTGTGCTTCAGATGCAGTATGAGACAAAACTGTATTTCTAAACTGGTGGAGGAAGATAAGCTTTTGCCTGAGCCTCCCAACTGACCAATTCAAAAACTTTACTTTTTGTTTAATTGGTGTAACACTAAGCCATGGCATACTTTTTACTTGGGTACATGATACTAAGAAACCGTTGATTTATATCTCTTATAATATTCTAGTAATCATGCTGAGAAAAGTGGGTTGCATTGAAAACGAAAAACTAAGCAAATTATTTTTAACGGAAAATTTTGCTGATCATAGAAAAATAACTGGTTATAGGTGTACAGCTCGTCGCATGGCAAAACTATTTCTCGAAAAGTCTATGGTATTTGTTAAAAAATATGGTCGTTTGTTCTAGCGGAAACACAACCCTATTTTTTAACCCTAACCTAGCCTTTACCAAAAGAAACAGCTTTGGCGTCGTTTTATACCGTGTATACTGGACTACGAGTTTACCTTAACCTCAATTCTAAATACTTCAGGATAAGAATAAATTAGTGTACACATAAAATTATAGGTGTACATCGGGGCATGGCCAAAACTTTTTTGGTCAAAAAAAAACTAGGGTTGGTGCAAGAAGACAAGGGTTCTCTACGGAACCCTAATCTTCACCCCAACCGTATTTTTTTTTCCTGACAGAACAAGTTTTTGCACGGTTTTATCCCGGTGTATACTGGGCAACGAGTTTTCAAATTCTTAAAATTTAATTATGTTACAGAATTATTTTGTTGAAAAATTTTTCCCGCATTCTGTACTTTATTAATAAAGCAGAATAGAATCTCTCTTCGCAAAAACAAATAAATGCACTCCGAGATATATTTTTTGATAATTCTTGAGCATCGTCAATAGAAGGCTTATTCTTACGACCTTTGAAGATTCATAGAGAATATAAAAATTAAATAATAAAGTTATTTTGTGAGGAAGTTTTCACCCATTCGAACAAATGTTATTACTTTTGATGAGTTTGAAACTCAATTCCTTATGAACAGATATCAATTTACCCTTAAAAACATCAGGTTTTAATATTGTCCTTCAATGTTGCTCTCTAGCGGCTCCTGTGGTACTTTGGAACATGTAAGTGTCATTTTGCGTTCCCCTGATACAAATTTACTCATGAGGCCAACAAAAAAAATAGTCCAAGAAAATGCTCGCATTTGCTCTCTAGCGGCCTCTTGTGGTCACTTTGGGACATTTTAATTGTCATTTTTTGGCATCCTGATACAAATATACCATAAATTTTGGTGCAGCATATGCTTCGCATATTTGAATTTGGCCTGCGTTATGTACCTTGGCCTATCATGGTTGGGTTTTATCACCCGCCGTTTTAATCCTCTATTTTCAACAAGAAAAAATGTTAACCCTTTCGGTTATTTTTTGGGGAACATTTACAAAATAGGTTTCTGTCGAGCAAATAATTTTATTGAAGTCCATTTTGAAAAATTAAATACAACTCTTAAATTTAATCCAATTAAAATTTAGTTGATAAATTTATTTTCCAAAATATATTTTCAAAGCTAAATATCTTTTCAAAATTAAGATAAAACAAACTAAAATTTTCTTAAGAGAGTATTTAATGCTTGTAAAAAATACTGTACATAATAATGATGAAAGTAAGGTGCAATATTTAAACAAACATTTCTCTCATTAAAAAAATGTTTTTTAGACTATTATCTCATAATTTTTGGAAATTTATCAAGATCCATCAATACATTTGTCTGCTTTAACCTTCTCAGGACAGAGCCATAAAAGTGGCTTTCATTTTTTTGAAAAGACTGGAAATGATAAATAATTGAAATATTTAAGTCTTTAAAGGTTCAAATCGCCCATAATAGTTTGTGAAATTCCAAAACAATAATTTTATTTTTGAAAAATGAAAATTTTTTCTTTGAATGAGTTTGTGTTTTTGTAAAATTTTTTAGAACAACTGCTACATAAGAGAACCGGAGGTTATTTCTGGAGGAAGTCACATTTTCTAAATTTAATTCTTAATACTTCTACAGTTAAGTTTTCTAGTTTCTGATGTTTCTGACTGACTTTTTTTATTTTTCGAGAGTGATTCTTCTAAAATGACAAATTATAAAAAACTGTAGTATTCCACCAAATAATTACTTTCCACAGCGGAAATTGAAGTGCTCACATTTTTTGTCTCTAAATATATTATTAAAAATTTATATCTATGCTTATCTCATGACTGACAAAATTAAATCGATAAAACTTACTTTTCCAATGATATGAGTTCAAAGTCGAGCCATAAACTGGCTCTGGTGCCTGAGGCGGGATATCAAACCAACTAGATGAGGGGTTACATAATTGTATTTGAATCACTTTTTGGATTTGCTGCTTTTAGCTCGGCTTTGAATAATTGAAGTCCTTTGTCTCATCTGTACTTCTAGCTTGTCATTCTATATTTAAGTCTGTCTTCTAACCTGACGATTTGTTTCCAAGACATGATTCTGATCAAATCAATCGTTTTATTTTCTTGCTCTAAAGAAAATCGCGATTTTTCTATTTGAAGCGTCTGTTATATAGAATCAAAACAATAATTCAAATTATATTGAGATTTAATTAGAAAAAGCACGATTTTTTGCTCACAGTGAAGTCCGTTTAACAGGACGCACCCTATCAATATTAAAAGTATTGTCGCTGCGAAAAAAGTACTAGACGTAAACCAAAAAAATCATGCCCTTGATATTATACATTTGGGTATCAATAACATATACATACGTTACGGTTTTAGCTTCAAGTTGATGGAAGGCTCCACCCAAAAATCGTAGGCGTGTAAGGCAAAAAGATACGAATTGTAGAAAACGTAGGCGTGTTATCCTATTTATTTGATTCCCTATGTAATGTATCATACTATGGCGTCGTACTATGCTAAAAAGTACTTTTCGCTGGACATACTTTTTTAATTACTGATAGGGTGGCGTCCTGTTACGGATCTCACTGTAAATTCAGTGTTTAGGAAGAAAAAGGTGAATTAGTCGGAAATTAAAAAATATATAAATTATTGTTTTAGAAATTTTTACCTTTTCTGTAACGGCGGTCATCAACGAAAAAATAGATCCACCCAATTTGACCATCAAGGTTAGTCCCTTTTAATATGCAAGTTTGCTCAAACATTGATAGCCCTTGCATAATGACAAAAAATGTTCAGGAGCCTCAAATTCCTTAAAAAATTTAGTTAAAATTATTGTGAGTCTGAAAAAAGTTGTTGGTCAGTTAAATATATTTTTTACTACAGTTTAAAACATTAATTTTTCCATATTTGTTTGGTCCTTTTTGAAAGTATCGTCTTATATATCATATCGATAATAAACGAGTTTGATATAAGTCGGTCAGCTCAGAAGGTAGTATTTTAATTCTGTAATATGACCCATTTTATCAATTCCAAGGATTAATCACGTAAACGGCAACCGCAATATTTTTTGTTATATTTGCTCTGTAACAGACTAAACTGGGGTCAAATTAGAAAAACATCAATAGTTTTTTTTTCCAATTGATTGGTTCAAATTACAAAAGTGTTTACACATATTTTTCTTAAGAAATTTATCGTAATTTTTAAAAAATAAATGATATCAAATAAATGAGAAACGTAACCTTAAAAGAGAGATCGTCCCAATATTCGGCCATGAACTATTCCTCACTAGCTTGAAGAATATCTAAATAATTCTGGCAATCTTTTTCTGCATAACGATATTCGAAGAAAAGCTCTTGCAGCGAACCAATGCCTGTTTTAATACCAGGCATATCTCTTCACGGATGGTTGTAATCTTTTATTTGTGGATCAGCGATTCCATCTGTTTATTACAAAACGAAGATCGGCCCAAAGAGACGATCCTGAAAAATTAGTCTATAGAAAAAAGAGAAATTAAAGGAAACCTATACATTTTTGGTCACCTTTTTTTATCCTGTAGGTGCAAAATAGTCTACAAATTGAAGAACAAGCAATTCAAAATCATACATCGCAAAAATAGAAATTTCTGATTAATTTTATGACGATTAATTTTTGGAAAAAATGAAACCCGGGTATTGATGATTGAGAAATTTACCCTAAAATTAAAAAGCGATTTATTGGGTTAAATTACAAAAAAAATACTGTCATGATTTGGGGTCAATAATATTGGTGCAAACGCGCACAAGTTTAAACTAGGTAATTACTAATTATAATAATGTGATGTGTTACGTGGAAGAATGAGGAACAGTCGGAGATTCCCTTCAAAAAACCTTCTCGAAAGGTTCGATTTGGTAAACCAGGATCCAAAAAATATTATCAGGGTAAGGTATAAACGAAAAACTGGTAAAACATCGGGACCAAAAACTTTCAAGATGAAAAATTTTCGGAATTTTAATTGGTGAATTAGTACCGATTACAAACTTAAAATTTTTATTAACTACGCAGTTTTCTAACAAATGAGCTAAAAATTTACGAAGAATTATTTTTCAAAACCAAGTTTTTAAATATAAGAAACTTTTAGTTAACTTTTTTTTAAAGGACGCACCCCGCTCTCAAAACCAAACGGTAGGTGATATCGAGAAACGGTTTTTTGTTTCTGATAGCCCAAGAAAATTTTAACCGAAGAGAATTTTTTCGGATTTTGACCCGACCGTTGACCGGTAATCAACCGAAAAACACCGGTTAAAATTACAGTTTAATAGAGAACACCCATATAAATCAGTTTAAAATGTGGTTCTGTGGAGATAAATTTCTAGAAAAATTTTGGCTTTTTTTAGATTTGACACACAAGACACCATGGTGGGCAACCAACCTGGTGGAGTAAACACGATATATTAAGATGGGCACTGGTATTTATCTTGAACCTAAAACATACTTATTACGGTTACTTTTTCAAGAGAAAAATTTGGGCAATATTAGTTTTGACCAAACACCACCTGGTGGATGTAAACCGATATTTTTTATATCNATTTTCTCGAAATGGCTACTCTGCTCTGCTCTAAAACAGTTTTCAAGCTATTCAGATATAATCTGATGCCAAATTCGGACTAAGCTCCACTCTCAAAAAATTTGCCTATGGGTTTGAGTTGAAGAATAAACGAGATCTGCTCTGAAATTGACCTGAAAGAGTCAATTAGGGCAGACAAGAGCAAACTCTGCCGATCCCTGGTTCAACCTTAAGGGTGTGGGTGTCGCTGATTTTGACAGTTTACGAAGCTGTTTTTGGATAAACTAGCAGAGCTGATATTCCAAAAACTTGTGCATCTTGAAGAACAACTCTTCACGGTGAATTGAGATTTAACAGTAATCTGATACAATCTCACCTACGCCGACACCTACGCCTTTGAAAATCTTTCTAAAAAATCGCTAAATACGCATTTTCTCCGTCAATTTTCACTGTTTTTCATCATTTTTTTTTGTCAGGCTCCAAAAAAGCTATCTCAGGCAAGCTATCTCAGGCAAAAGCTATCTCCTCCACCAGTTTTGAAGATACAGTTTTGTCTCATACTGCATTTGAAACCACAGGCCTTGTTTAACAAAACATTAGAGAGGTTTTTTTGAAATTTTGATTTTGCGTCTCTTGTGGGCCATGTCAACTTTTCATTTTTAGCCTAAATCTTTGAATTGGTCAGTTTGGGAGGCTCAGGCAAAAGCTAGTTAGGAGATACAGTTTTGTCTTATACTGCATCTGAAAGCACAGGCCTTGTTTGACAAAACATTAAAGAGTTTTTTTTGAAATTTTGATTTGGCGTCTCTTGTGGTCCATGTCAACTTTTCATTTTTATTTTGAATTTAGACAAATTTTGGAAACCAAAAAAAAATTTGACAAAATGCTTCAAAATATTTTTGTTCGTAATTTCAAACACCTTCAAAGATTTTGGTGCAATTTTTAACTTGGTAGCGTCAAAAGAAAACAAATTAGCGCCCTTTCAATTTACATCATAAATTAATCAATAATTGTTGTTTTCGTTTTGGAGCCTGACACAAAAAAATAATAAAAAATGGTGAAAATTGAAGGAGGAAATGCGTATTGAGTGTTTTTTTCGGAGGCTTTTCAAAAGCGTAGGTGTAGGCGTAGGTGAGATTTTATCAGATCACTGTTAAATTACAAATCACCGTGAAAAGTTGTTCTTCAAGATGCAAAAGTTTTTGGGATATCAGCTTTGCAAGTTTATCCAAAAATAGCTTCGTAAACTGTCAAAATCTGCGACATTCACACTCTTAAGTTTATAACGCAATTTTATTAAAAAACGGAAAATATTGTGACTTAACAATACAAAAAAAATTCTTCAAAATTCCAAGCAATTTTCAAGATATTGAAATTTAAAACAAACGAAAAATTCATAATATCAACACTTTATAAAGTTTTTGCTCAATTATTTTTTCTCAATATTGTTTCAGGTGCCCGAATTGGTAACGGTAAAATCATGGTAAAATCTACCACCAACCGTGGTTCCGAAAACCTTGCCCAATTTGTCGGTGCTTTGACCGAAGAAAAAATATCTATCACTGGCTCTTCCTCATTTATTGGATCAACAAATTTGCAATGTGCACAAACTATCACCAGCTCAAACTCTCCATCTTTGTCTTGCGATGGGAAATTTAACGATTATTTCATCTCTTTTGAAATAGGTCATTCTGGACGAGTTTCATCCGTGAATATAAAATCAAGTGTCTTTGCTCTTTCCGGAAAATTAAACAGAAATAAAGAATTCGACTATCTTCATTCTCCAATACCCATCAAGTTATTCAATAATGTCACAATGGACATACTAAAGTTTTTGGAAAACCAGAAAATTTCTGGACATTAATTGGATGGGCCAAAGTGTTTTGAAAAACTCTGCTCGAAAATATAATCTCAGTAGTGAGTATCCAAACAAAATCGAATGCTGAGAGCATTCCATGTATACAGATCAGCTAGGGGTTGAGACCGAAAAGTCAAATTTTTGGATTAAGATTAACCACGACCATTCAACATATTTTGTTAATTTTTTACCTCTCATAAAATAAATAAAATTTTCAAAAACTTCACAAAATTGAAGATAACAATTAACATTTACAAAAGTTTTTCATCTTAGTTTTCATCCCGAATATCAGCCGAAAAACAACAAGCTCAATTAATGATTCCTTTATTGGACCTAAAACTGACCTATGATGT
>SCLH01000889.1:707548-725086 GCA_004367855.1 Oikopleura vanhoeffeni
TCTCTCCTTTTGGTCTTAAATCCGTAGGATCCGTCATCATTGGACAAAACACATTTTTACTCACTATAACAGGAGAAAAGGAAACTTTTGATTTGGTTTTGACCACCCCAATTTACAACGGAAAGGTCAGATTTGTCAATGGTTATGATATGGTTGTCATTTATGAACAAGATTGCGAAACAAGTCCATGTAAAGCTTCAGTAGAAATTAATCGATCTGATAAATCAGGAAAATTGAACTTACAGATAGCTGAAAATAAAGCCTCTGGCTCTCTCACAATTGTACCTTTCAATTTCAACTTAGTCACCGAAAGTACGGAAATCGGAAACATGGCCATCACAGTCACTGGTAACGGATTTGATATTCAAGTTCCAACTATAAAATCAACCGTGTCAATTTCCCCATTTAAATTTGAATTGAACGGTAAAACAGCATCGGATGGGAAGTCTGTTGACTTTGTTGCCACAAACAATGGATATTCCCTAAACCTTTCAATAGGATCAGCTAACGCTGCGGTTTCATCTATGACAATTGAGCCAATCCGATTCGATTTCGATGGTAGATATGGGGCCTATCTTGCCAACGCTAAAGTTAACAACAATGGTTACGTTACCCGCTAAATGCGAGAGCAAAAATATGGATTTGCACACTAGCTTATTCGAGGCAATGACCCTTGAAGCCAACCGTTTGTTCCATCTTTGAAAATGTGTCTGTATGGAGAATCTGCTTTAAAACTTGGTGCTAAATAATGAATGGTTACATAATTCAGAGCAATTGCAAATGAGGATAAGCTGAAGTTGTTTCAACAATGGATAATTTCTGCCTTAGAATTGAAGTGTTTTGGTCGCTCTTTGAACAAAATAAATTTGATTTTAACACTTATAGAAATGGTACAATTTGAAAATGACATCACCCACCCGCATAAATGGTGGAGTTCTCAGTACTGGTATGACGGATCAAGCCCAATTGAACTTTAAACAATTGAAGGGATCGGTCAACGAGAACACTTTTGAAACTTGGAAATTCAACAATAACGGTATATTTTTCTAAATTGATTCTTATTAGCTATTCGAGGTCCAAAAAACATTTTAAAGTGAAACTTTTTAAAAACAAAACTTTGACCAAATATATAATTGCTTATTAAGGATACATGACGAAAATTGCGGAGTCCGCATCTATTGAATTTGGTGGCATGTCCCTCCTGAACAGTTTCGCCAATCTATTTCAACATTGAAAGGTATCCTCCGAGTTACCAAAAGCCCAAATTTTGGAGTAGACAAATCAGTGAGAAATTCTTTTTCGTCATCGAAAACATCGGATCAGTAACATTAAACAACACACACAAGAATGTGAGTTGTAACGTACGATTTTGTGAAATTTTGAAGATACCATGACATTAATTGACATTTCAACCTACTAATTATCAAATCACAAAGGAAACTCAATACACCGTTATGTTGTCTCCAATGATATTTACAAATCTGGCTATAACTTGAACCGGCCACATTGTCCACCGTGAAAGTGTAGACCCTACAGAATACAAATCGATTTCATCCAGCGCTCAAAATCAACCAATTGTCACCATCGAAATCAATCCAACCTTTGTTTTAACGTAATGGAATCTGAAGCAAACTAGATTTAACTCTCAGCCGAGACAAAAATTACCACCTCATTGTCTTTCATGAAACGGCGAGGGAGTCAGAATCCACTTACAATATGCAAAAACTACTGAGCTTTTAATTGAAATCTGAACCATGGAAAATTCGGTCTATGAAATACAAATTTTGGTTTTTGACAAATTGACGGCCGATAATCGAAATTGTCACACGCCATATCAACCTAACGTGACAAAAAATGGTAAGATGGAAAAATTTATATTTCCATCCGCAGAAACATTGCCTATGATTAATTTAGAAGTGAACGGAAAAGTTAATGGACATGGAACCTGTAGAATTAATGCGATATGCTCTCTCGTTAAAATTAAATTCTTTGACTTTCGAACCAATCACTATTCATGGAAAAATTTGAAAATTTACGTTATTTCTGACCGCCGATTGAACATGATGATCAACGAAATTTGTTGTTGATGCCGTCACTTACAGAAATTCCACGCGATATGAATAATTCATTACAATCTGAGTTGGGCGCTGGTAATGATTGAGTTTCTTTGGACGGAAACACTGCCGTTGAAAGTCACCGAATATGCTCTCAACCCAATGCAACCGGGCTAATCGAGCACGAACATTGGATCTTTAAACCCTCGGTAACTACATACGTTTAACACCAATCATTCGAATCTGGTTTGAGACATTTGCGATAAGTGGAGCAATGAACGGGTATGTTGAAAGCTTGAAAACTCATTTTGGCTTCTGCTGATATGACAGTCCCAACAAAATTGGCCCTTCGAACTTACTTTCCTTTGACTGCTCGTAATATCGGCGATCAAATACCCCACAATCTGAAGAAACTCCAGTGTTTTGTTAACCAGTGGAAGTTTTCATATGTAAAAAAACATTGCTTTCAATCTCGCTCAGACTGTCGTTTAAAAACTAGGAGATTCGACAGCTTTTTCTTTCGTTGGTGAGGTGCTGGAAATATCGCCCAATTTCATTGACTAACATAATAAAGTGGCTCTTGTACCAAATGCAAATCTAAGTGCTTAAAAATAACAACCATCCGAGTCGAAATTTCTCATGATGGACTTTCCAAACGATCTCAATTCTGGACTGCGGCCATATTTTTGATCAAGCGTAATAATGGAAACGGGGGAAATGCCTTAATTAACGCCGCTTTTTTTTTTTCGGGTTACAGTTTTGGCCTCTGACAAGGTACACTCACCGACAAAGTTTTTTTCTCTCAATCCTCAATTTCTCAGGAAAACTCTATCATTTTTTGTTCGGAAATCCTCATACTGTTGCCTTCCAAAGCAAATTGATGATTGATTAGGAAATACTTGTCGGAAAACAATGCTTTAATTTAGTAAGCAAAATGAAGACAATCTTGAAATCAACGTGGATTCCGAGGAATTAAAAATTCAATCAAAGTGATGAAATAAAGCCTCTCGAATCGGAACAGTGAAATTGGCCGACAAAAGTAATTCTTTTCCGACATGAAAAATTGACACCAAAAAGCTTCATCATGCTCAAAATCAAAGAACAAGAAGTTCTCAGTGCAAAAATGACTCTGTCGAGGATAAATGTCCTGTCGATAAATCAAGACCCATGGGCAACCTCGAAAGAAATTGTCAAGGTGACAAAATCAAAACAATGACCGAAATTTCAATCCGTCAAACTCATGACAACTTTGCCGCAAATTATTGCAAACAATCGACTTGTTAAACTTTATAAACCAGGGAAACAAGTTGGACTTGCTAAGTGTTGCTCAAAATGATGCTAATATTGATTTTGACTTGTAAACTGATGGAAATCAGAACATTGAAATTAACTGTTAATAGAGATTTCTCAGAATCGGAAGTATCAAAATTTCAACAAGGCAAAATGACCCTCCTCAGGTAATGTTCAGACCTGCCTTACATATGCAGAGTATAAAAGAGAAAAAAATTAAATCAACTTTCCAAATTGATTCAACCTCATTGTTCTCAAAATAATACGAAAGAAACCGAAAAATTATCTTAATTTGAAGAGGAGTTTTCAATTTTGATATAAACGCAGAAAAATTAATATGTGTTTAATAAAAATATATAACTGGGGTGTGCTCGGAGTGACCAAAATTTTGGTCACTATGACAAAGAATTCAACCAATCAAAATGGATTATTGAATCAAGAGCTTGTTTATTAGTTGCATTTATTTGAAAAAATTTTGGTCACTCCGAGCACACTCATAACGGGCGATTTCAACGAATATTTTTTCATTGTTCGGAAAAATTCAATATTAAGCAAGTTTATCAATTGTTAATTTATTTAATGTTTGTTTTAAAAAATTTCTTCAACATCACCGGACAATTTGATAATTCACATACAAATAACGATATTTTAAAATTAAAAAATTATGATCAAAAAAAAATAAAAATATTGTGGTTATCATAATCATGAACTTCATATATTAATTCAGGAGGTTGCTGCTTCAACTGACCTATTTCACTGAATTCAGCATGGGAGAAATAAGATTCACATTAAAACTCCGAAACCGAGCCGAATTTGTTTACCCCAGCCCTGAATTTTTATACTCAATTAAATTGCCGGAGAATCTTTCCGTTTTCAAAAGTTGACACCTAATCAAGGACCAACTCAGTCGATTTATTAAGTGGCAAAAAGTGGAATGGTCACTTTAAATGGAGAATCACTGATTTCTAGCTATCACGAATCTTCAGATGAAAAAATTATGCCATAAAGAACTCAAGCTAGGAAATTTTGGCATCAATCGACATTTCGTCTATGTTTCGCAAGAAAGGAATGCTTCTCTTGAATTCAAGGCCCTAAAGGTTAGTTGCTCCAGAATCTAAACCTGTTGATAAAAAAATCCAAAATTCAAAATAAATACTGCGGGAATTGCTGTTTTCTTTTTGTGATTGATTTAAATTTTGAATCAAATACGTTTCGACATTTGATATAAGTAGTGATGTAGCGGTAAAAATCATTTTTTCCATTGAAAATTTTTTTTTCATCCATATTTCAATTTAATTTAAGTTGGCCCATACAGCGGATGGGCTAAAAATGGAATCTTTCAATTTAACTTTACTATCGCGCGAGCGAGCGGAAATTCGATATTCTGATGAATCAAAATGAGAATTACTACTGATACCGCGAATTATAATACCTTAAGCCACACGAAAGTGGCCTTGTTACCATCACCTCCTTCTATGAGAATGTAAAGATCCCACTAAAAAAACTTTCACATTTGTATTTCCGCAATTCTGTACGATTCACATTGACAAGATCTTCGTTTAGTAAATTGAGCCAAACATGAAAGATAATATGAGATACAGTTATAGGTGAAATTAATCAACAATAAATATCTATTCGAAAAACTTGTTTTGTTTAAATGAAGTTGGTCAGATATCATTGAGTTGGCCGAATAAATGAAGAGGCTAACTATTTTAAAAGGCGCCTATACCTAGTAAGAGTGGGGTGAGACCAATGACCAACACCAGCAATGGGCAACAGTGAGGGAAATGGGCAACACTCTTTCGCAGATTGGAATTTTGCCAGACCTATGAGAGGCACAATTGGTCAACATCCTGAAATTTTTTTTTAAAAAATTTTGAAGTCGAAGTTCGATTTCTCAGTCTTATAATTTGCTTCAAATTTTATCAATTTTGGTGGTTTGAAACGTTTTTTTTCTTTTTCAAAATTCTCTATTGCGCTTTTTCTTATACGCGTTTGGGTGCAAAAATTGAATCGAAGAGAGCGAAGCCATCACCTTCTTTACGCAAAACATTGATCTATAAAATCTCAGTCTTTGATAATCCAACAGTTTTTGTTCTTTACTTAATAACTTCCTTAGGGTATAATTTTTTTCGGTTTGTTCATAAATTTTCTTGAAAATAGTACTTCAATAACTCGTTTAACTGATTTCTCTATATATTAGTGAAATTTCCAAAGTATTCAATAAAATTGTCAAATTTTATAATCTGGAAACACAAATCGGGAAAAAAAACTGTGGGTTTAAGTTTTTCAAGAAAAAACATCGTATCCAAATTAAAAAACAAAAGACAGTGAGAGGCCGAGGGCAACACTTTTTTGCAATATTTTTCTTCTGCCAGACTTATGAGATCAATTGTCAACCACCCTGAAAATTTTTATAAACCATTGGAAGTCGAAGTTCGATTTCTCAAGTCTATAATTGCTTCAAATTTTATCAATTTGTGGTTTGAAATGTTTTTTTCTTTTCATTCTCTATTGCGCCTTTTTTTCTATACGGGTTTTGGTGGTAAAATTTGGAATTCGAAAAATTTTAAGCCATCACCTTTTACGGCAATACAATGATAAAATCCTACAGTCTTGGAATAATTCACAGTTTTTTCTTATCTTAAAACTTCTTAGGTTTATTTCTTTCGGTTTGTCTCATAATTTTTTGATAAATATACTCAAATAACTTATAATATTTCAAAATATATATTAGTGAAAATATATGATCAAATTAAAAAAGAACAGACGATAGTGAGGTCAATGGGTAAACAGTGAGGGGCAATGGGCGGAACAACTTTTTCTCCAAAAAGGTGTTGTTGCCCATTGGTCCACTCACTGTATCTTATCATGAAAAAATGATAAGATAACCAAAATGCCCAACGGAACTAGTCAAAGGTGCTATTCCAAAGTTTTCTAAAGCCCTTGACAAGATATAAGGTGAGTTATTTAAATTCAAAACTTATCACTGCATCCTTCCTACCATAAATCATTGGAATGTAATTTACGCATTAGTTGAAACGCTGACTTTCTAATCTCTGTACAGCTTCCTAAACTCTTTTTAAAATTTCTTATACTTTTAAATGGTCTTTTCCAGATTAAAAAGTTCATAGATATTTGGAATTCACATTTCAGAAGCACTGAAAATAATTTTCGAAATTAAAATTATAAATTAAATGTTGATTACGAGTGCACCTGGCAACAATATCAGGCTACTTTTAAGCCAAAATTTTAATATCAATTCTGCCTTTGAAAACAAATGATTAGATAAGGTAATTAGGAAGCTGAACTGAGCATAGATATTTATTGAATAATGAAAAATAGTTTCGAACCAAACCGGTTAATTAAATATTTTGATTTTTTCTCTGAGATTTACTAAAATTGTTTAATTATCAGTTTTTGTTTGATAATTGAAAAAAATGATATTAATCGAGGATCCTTTTCAAAAGCCGATTTATATCAGAAATTTGGGCTCAAAAATTAGCAAATATGTGCAAGAAGCACCCGTAATCGATATGACAATAACTTATGTAAGGCTAAGCAATTGGGCCAATTCCATTTAACAATGTCGAGAAGTTAATACGGCTAGCTCGTTTAAAGGTTTTTATTATTACTTTGATTTCGGTCGAAGCTGTTCTGGGTGTTCGGCCGCACAGCCTCCATAGCTTTATACAATCCGCACTTGGTCGCACAAAGCTTTTTAAACGGCAAAATTATCCCGGGTCATACTTATTGATCTGACATATTTCAGAACTGAAGATTTCACAATGTTTGACAATCCTCTGAACTCAATGAGCAGTTAAAATATAATGTTTGAAATGAGAGTATGGACCAAAGTGGCGGCGTTCTGCATAAGAATAGTATGTATATATCTATAGCTATATCTCGAAACAATAGACTGGAGGAAATTGCAGACTCAATATTGATGAGGTATACAGAAGATGGTAAGTCCCCATGCATCTCTCATCGCGCACTACCGAGAGCGAGAGATAACGTGACTTGCGGCTCCGACGGTTAGATTATAGTTGCTCGATGGGCCACTCATGTTCACACTATTTTATACTTTCACGACGCTAGTTATAATCACATCTGCACAGACGACTGAGGACAGACGGCCGAGGGCAAGTAAAGAATCAACATTATATGTCACATTCCGCGCGCGTATTATACGAGCACGAACCATGGTTGCCTGGGAGGAGCGCGCGAGTCGGTCTATAGCGAAGAGCGGACAGATTCTTGGGACTTAATCATATAATGTGAATGTGCGGCACATAGATTTAATTACGGGCGACTGAAGATGTAGGTATTTCATGGGCCGCCAAATGTCGGAGAGCCTATTATGCGGCCATTTCAATTCACAGGGATGAAAGGTGACACCGACGGTATAAGATCGTTTTTGGGGGGCGTGCAAAAATACCTCAGATCGAAGAGGCACCAACCTAATCACCGGAATGAAGTTGGTTATAAAGAAATCAGTTTTAAGTCTTGTGCGGGAGATTTATAAACAGAGAACTTAGAATTGCGGATCACGAGGATTAGTCTGGTTTTCATGTTTTTGAGACGTACTTTCTGAAAGTTGGTTATTATTCTACTGCGAATCCAAAATCTGTTAACGACGGTTATTTTGACCAACTAAATCTCATGTTATATCCATAATAATAGACGAGCCTGATGAGGAAGCACATTTGCATCAATGAAGCTAAATATTTGAACAAAGTACCTATGACTGGAACAAAGCTTTGTAAATCTTAGCTAAAAATATAAAATGCAGGCGTAAAAAGGGAATCGTTATTGTTTAGTTTCAACATTGCAGAGGTTTTACCTGTTAGTTCGGACTGGATGGACAACTCACTCCGAGATCTTCATAAGGTTGCCCCGAAATAGAACGAGATGAAACTTGAACCAAGATGATATGCCCAGAGATGACAGATCTCTAGATAATAACGACAACAGATTTGAGCCAATTCCGTACTACATGAATTTCCCGAGAGGTTTGAGAAACGTGTCGAGTATATGTGAAGCGCGAGGAGTGTATATAAATAGCTTATTGTGATACAAAAGCTGCTATGGGGCACGAATCCTACGAAGAAAATTGTTCGAAAAGCTTTTTGATTGGAAATTTTAAAGGCGATCGGTATTGTTTGTAAATTTGAATCAGTTTGAAAAATTCTCGAATTGCGAGAGGATCGTGTAACCAACTAGAAAAAGACTCATAAAAGAACAACTAACAGAAAAATTCGTTCGATAAATCTTAGGCGGTGTTGCATGTGTGTCTGAAGGAATAAATAGAAGTATTTGTTAGAACGAGATGAATTGTCTACAAGTCTCTGTCTATTAACACCTCTTGTATATAATCTGTCGGTGAAAACTTACGTTTTTTTTAAACCAATAATTGACTTAGGTATATATTAATTTGAAATGAGGTGTGACCACCCCGATCCTGCGCAGATCTTCTAAGGAGGTGTTTGTATTATATCTTTTATATTTCATCCATAACCAATTGTGTAATAAGTCAAAACAATCGGTAAGAGAGCAGCGGCAATGTTAACATATGAGCCTGGTATAGCTGTATATCAGGGAACTTAATGGTATACACAGTGATGAGCGACGCAAAAACTACAGATTTGACAAAAAATGGTTTGTCGAATTAGAGTACATTTTAATCGTCGCAATGACTTCAACATTTCACACACACTTTTGAGTATCATAAACCACTTAGTTTCACACTGGCACACATAATACAGAACGAACAGTCTTTAATCCCCCCCATTGCTTTCGGCATAGAGATTCCGTATATTACTGTGGATACTGCGATTGTCCGAAACAACATCGCAACTTTTATGATAGTAAAGATAGGGCAAGTTTCTAAAAAATAACTTACGAGCCAAAGAGAGGTTTTCTCGACCAAAATGTATACTCCTTTTTTCTTGCAAGCACTCTACTCTCAAAAAATTTTTGATTTTCGTGATCTTGATTATTGGGAAATTGGTATTACGTTTTTTTCGATTTTTCAATCGTTTCAAAACTTTTAAATAGCACCTCATTCTCAATTTTGTTTTTCTGAAAATAGTATGCACAAACAATGTGGTGAAATTATGACGACCGTTCGAGCGCTAGATAGCAAAACATTTGTTTCCTCAATTTTTCAACACTTATATATAATTTAAAAATTTTAACAATCGATATTTAATTTAAGCAAGCCTTTTTTTCAATTCTAAAAGCAAAAACAGAGCTCTTCAGCTCAGAGTTAACATTTGCAGTCGTCCAATTCTAATAAAACCTGTGCATTAAGAAAAAAGCGTGATTCCATAAAATGCAACGGTTTGCATTTTAATGTACACAATAACCAACCGGTTTCAACGCAAAATAACAAATATAATCGAATAATGAAATATTCGTAAATTTGTATTTAATTTGTTAGTGCTTGATTCCGTCTAAAGCACTTTTCAGAGCAAAAAGATAGGCATTTGAAAAAATGTCGATCAAAAAATTTTGTCGAACAAAAAATATATCCTCCGTTTAGGCTTCCCTAGATTCGAAGATATGACCCACCTATACAATCCTCTTAAAGGTACGTGGTTCTAATTCTGGTATGTCCCGAATGAAAAATAATTAGACAAACAGGGCTTCTAGGAGGTAGGATCTCGACTGTGAAACGTCATCTTTGACTCTCTATAAGTAACCCACACCCTGGGAGAGAGGGGCAGATTGCCTGTAAGTAGCACTGGCGAATCAATACGAGCTAGTACCATTTAATATATCATTCAATATACTGTATACACAGAATAAACTATATTTAGTATAATTATGTACAGTAATAATTTAATCTTATTTTCCAGGTAGTGTTTGATAAATAATATTGAAAAAAAAATAAAGATGAAATTAGGGTGTCCAATCTATTATTATATTAACATAGAAATTAATCAATTTTGACATAATATTACATTATTGTTTACATACATGTATTATTTTTTCTAAAATATTAATTGTTTAATTTATTTCGTGAGACTAATAAAAAAATTTGAACGGAACTTTAGTATTAATTAATTTATAAACAATTATTTTCTAACACTTTTCAACACTTTTTACACGGGGGATCCGACAGGGTTTACTTATTTTCAAATGTAAGTCCTGANTGTTGACTTTGTTGCCACAAACAATGGATATTCCCTAAACCTTTCAATAGGATCAGCTAACGCTGCGGTTTCATCTATGACAATTGAGCCAATCCGATTCGATTTCGATGGTAGATATGGGGCCTATCTTGCCAACGCTAAAGTTAACAACAATGGTTACACGCTAAATGCGAAAGGCAAAAATATGGATTTGGTTGTCATTACCTTTGGTTCATCAATGACCCTTGAGCCAACCGTTTTCAATCTTGATGTGTCTGTTGGAGAATCTGCTTTGAAACTTGGTGCTAATAATAATGGTTACAATTTCAGAGCAATTGCAAATGATGTTCAAGCTGAGGTTGTTTCAACTATGGATATTTCTGCCTTAGAATTGAGTGTTTTGGTCGCTCTTTGAACAAAATAAATTTGATTTTAACACTTATAGAAATGGTACAATTTGAAAATGACATCACCCACCCGCATAAATGGTGGAGTTCTCAGTACTGGTATGACGGATCAAGCCCAATTGAACTTTAAACAATTGAAGGGATCGGTCAACGAGAACACTTTTGAAACTTGGAAATTCAACAATAACGGTATATTTTTCTAAATTGATTCTTATTAGCTATTCGAGGTCCAAAAAACATTTTAAAGTGAAACTTTTTAAAAACAAAACTTTGACCAAATATATAATTGCTTATTAAGGATACATGACGAAAATTGCGGAGTCCGCATCTATTGAATTTGGTGGCATGTCCCTCCTGAACAGTTTCGCCAATCTATTTCAACATTGAAAGGTATCCTCCGAGTTACCAAAAGCCCAAATTTTGGAGTAGACAAATCAGTGAGAAATTCTTTTTCGTCATCGAAAACATCGGATCAGTAACATTAAACAACACACACAAGAATGTGAGTTGTAACGTACGATTTTGTGAAATTTTGAAGATACCATGACATTAATTGACATTTCAACCTACTAATTATCAAATCACAAAGGAAACTCAATACACCGTTATGTTGTCTCCAATGATATTTACAAATCTGGCTATAACTTGAACCGGCCACATTGTCCACCGTGAAAGTGTAGACCCTACAGAATACAAATCGATTTCATCCAGCGCTCAAAATCAACCAATTGTCACCATCGAAATCAATCCAACCTTTGTTTTAACGTAATGGAATCTGAAGCAAACTAGATTTAACTCTCAGCCGAGACAAAAATTACCACCTCATTGTCTTTCATGAAACGGCGAGGGAGTCAGAATCCACTTACAATATGCAAAAACTACTGAGCTTTTAATTGAAATCTGAACCATGGAAAATTCGGTCTATGAAATACAAATTTTGGTTTTTGACAAATTGACGGCCGATAATCGAAATTGTCACACGCCATATCAACCTAACGTGACAAAAAATGGTAAGATGGAAAAATTTATATTTCCATCCGCAGAAACATTGCCTATGATTAATTTAGAAGTGAACGGAAAAGTTAATGGACATGGAACCTGTAGAATTAATGCGATATGCTCTCTCGTTAAAATTAAATTCTTTGACTTTCGAACCAATCACTATTCATGGAAAAATTTGAAAATTTACGTTATTTCTGACCGCCGATTGAACATGATGATCAACGAAATTTGTTGTTGATGCCGTCACTTACAGAAATTCCACGCGATATGAATAATTCATTACAATCTGAGTTGGGCGCTGGTAATGATTGAGTTTCTTTGGACGGAAACACTGCCGTTGAAAGTCACCGAATATGCTCTCAACCCAATGCAACCGGGCTAATCGAGCACGAACATTGGATCTTTAAACCCTCGGTAACTACATACGTTTAACACCAATCATTCGAATCTGGTTTGAGACATTTGCGATAAGTGGAGCAATGAACGGGTATGTTGAACTTGAAAACTATTTTGGCTTCTGCTGATATGACAGTTTCCACAAATGGCCTCGAACTTACTTCCTTGACTGCTCGTAATATCGCGATCAATACCAAAATCGGAGAAACTCCAGTTTTTGTTAACAGTGGAGTTTCATATGTAAAAAACATTGCTTTCAATCTCGCTCAGACTGTCGTTAAACTAGGAGATTCGACAGCTTTTCTCGTTGGTGGAGGTGCTGATATCCCAATTTCATTTGACCTAACAAATAAAGTGGCTCTTGTACCAAATGCAAATCTAGTGCTTAAAATAACAACCATCCGAGTCGAAATTTCTCATGATGGACTTTCAAACATCTCAATTTCTGCTGCGCCATATTTTTTGATCAAGCGTAATAATGGAAACGGAATCCTTAAAATTAACNGATTTCTCAGTCTATAATTGCTTCAAATTTTATCAATTTGTGGTTTGAATGTTTTTTCTTATTCAATTTCCCAATTGCGCTTTGTCGTTAACGGGTTTTTGGTGTGAAAATTCGAATTTGAAAGTTTCCAGCCTCCACCTTTTAACGCAAAAAATGATAAAATGTACAGTCATGATAACCCACAGTTGGTTCTTAGGTTTATTTGTTTCGATTTCTTCAATCTTTAATAAATATAGTCATATAACTTTTATAATATTTCATTATATACTTATGAAATTTCAAATTTCAAATTGTTAAACTCTATATATATACATGTATTGAATTAAAAAAATCGGACTATTGAGGGCAATGAGCAACACCCTTCATGTTAGGGAAATTGACAACAGTGAGGGCAATGGGAAATAATTTTTCGAAAAGCTCGTGTGTTGCCTATCGGTGTCACCCACTGTTTCTTATCATGAAAATGTAAGATTACCAACTTCCACTGGAACTTTCCGGTGTGTATTCAAAGTTCCTTTTAAGCCCTCGACAAGATATTTTGTGAGTTATTTAATTGAAAACTAATCGCTTCATCCGAGACTCGATTACTTAGTTTCGCTATAACTTCGCCTACAAAAATTGTAAAAACGCTTTGGAAACTTCACTTTCGAATTCTGTTTATCCGATTATTTTTAAATTAAAAATTCATCATAATTTCGCATTTCAAAAGCACTGAATATTTGAAAAATCAATAAAAAAATAACATTACATAAGGCTACGCTTATTGTTAAAACTTTGCGCTAATAAACCGGTATATTAAAGCTGAGATTTTTATCAAGGAAGAAACTGTCGTCTTTTTATTACTCAATCTTTAAGAAAGTACGGAAACTTGGTACATGAAATGCAGTACAGTAGTAATCAACGTATTCAATGCTTCTACGCCATGAAATAAAGTATAATATCCAACTGGTGACAAATAGTGTTAGAAGTTGAAACAACACACTAATTTCGACTATAGAAAAAAGGTCTCAATCAAATATTTCCAGGCATTGTTTGGTTCTAAAAAAATTAAGTCTTTTAAAATTTGTGTTCTAAAATAAGATTCGATTTTCATTTTTTTTGACTTTAACTGAGTTATTCTGAACAATGATTTGAAATTTCATATCTCGTGAAAAGCCAAGTAGTCCCCAGTTAAGAGGATTATGCACTTGGGAAAAAGTCACACTTGGGTCCATGCTTCACTTGGGACTAAAAAGTTCGAAATTTGAAATAAGTTACAGTGCGGCACTAAGCATAATTATGCACTTGAGACAAATACAAACTTGAGACAAATATAGCTCACTTAAGAATATGCACTTGTGACTAGGACGGACTTTGGACCGATATGCACTAGCGGTCAATATGCACTTGGGACCAATATGCAATTGGAACGACTTAAATACTATTTAAGGTACTTTCGATTATTTGAAAGTTTCTGAGGAAACGTAACAAAAATATGTTCTCATTGACAGATTTGATTAGTTTTATTGATTTGAGCATAGAAATAAAGTAATTAGACTTTAACTGAACTGAAACCGTCAGATTTAGGTAAAGTTTCAACCACCCAATAAAGCGCCACCGAGTGATTTTTAATAATTTAATTTTATTATTGAATTTAATTATCTTATTTCATTCAATTGTTTGAATTTATTTTTGACAAAAAATTTCATTCAGTTTGATTACTAAACGTGAATGATTTTATGACTTCATTTTCTCAAGTTTTACTTTATTGCGATTATGCATATCAACCCTAGGAGCGAAGAAACAAAATTCTGTAGACACCACAAAAAATTTTTGGGTGCAGCTGTGTGAGCTTGTGTTGCACGTGTTTCGGCGCGTGCGTATCGCTTGTTTACCGCGAGTGGCGATGAACAGTTAACTCAGAACTGGTACGGCCCAGGGGAATCAGACTGTTTAATTAAAACAAAACATTGCGATGGCGACAATTTCGTGATAACGCAATGTGATTTCTGCCAAGTGCTCTGAATGTCATCAATGAAGCGCGGCGAGTAAACGGCGGGATAACTATGACTCATCTTAAGGTAGCCAAATCGCCTCGTCATTCTAATTAGTGACGTGCATGAATGGATTAACGAGATTCCACTGTCCCTACTACAGTCTCGCGAACAACAGCCAAACGGGCTTGGAAGAATCAGCGGGGAAAGAAGACCCTGTTGAGCTTGACTCTAGTCTGACTTTGTAAGGGGACATGAGAGGTGTAGAAAAGGTAGGAGCTTCGACGAAAGTGAAATACCACGACTCTTATCGTTTTTACTTATTCAGAAGGGCGGGAAGCGTGACTTTAAGTCACTCGTTTGTAGTCTTATGGGAGTAACCGACGGAGACTGTATCTCGAGATCCATACATAGAAGAACTTTAATTTTTATTGCATTCAAAATTTTGTCATCGGTTTGCTTCCGAATCGATTAAAAAATTTCGAATTTGACCAAAAAAATTTTAGGAAATTAAAATGTTTTCTAAGTATTTGGTTCAGCATTTATGATTTATTTTTTGAACGCAATAATCGATGACCTAAATTTAAATTGCATCAGAGAGCTTGCAATGTAATCTTGAACTCCACTAAAAAATTTTAAAATCTCTAAAAAAATTTCAACAATATTTCTAAGATGGTGAAATTTGACGTAACCGACGAAGGCTGTTTTTCGAGATTCATTCATGGTAGAAACTTAATTTTTGTTGCATTCGAAATTTTGTTATCGGTTTGCTTCTGAATCAATTGAAAAATTTTGAATTGGATCAAAAAATTTTTTCGGAAATTCAAATTTTTCCTAATTATTTGTTTCAGTATTTATGATTTATTTTTTGAACGCTATGATCGATGACCTTAATTTAACTTGCATCAGGTAGCTTGCAATGTAATCCTGAACTCTACTTAAAAATTTTGAAAATCTCAAAAAATTTTCGACAATATTTCTAAGATGGTGAAATTTGAGATAACCGACGAAGACTGTTTCTCGAGATCCATACATGGTAGTAACTCAATTTTCTTGCATTCGAAAGTTTTTCGTCGGTTTGCTTCCGAATCAATTAACAAATTTTGGATTTGAATTAGGATTTTTTCCAAGTATTTTTTAAGTATTCATGCTGAATTTTTTGAGCGCCTTCATCGATGACCTTAATTTTACTTGAACCAATTAGCCTACAATTCAATCTTGCGGATCAATCAAAAAAAATTAAAAAATCTTGTAAAAAATGTCAAAAATATTTTTTAGATGGTCAAAATTTTGAGGCACCTGAAGTTTGCACATGTGTGCATCGAAAACTTGATCAAATATCAAGAAAACTAGGCCAAATGATGAGCTTTTTGTGTGAAAAGTTTTTGATAACAGTGCTGGAAATGATTTTAATAAAACGCTGAAGATACCGAAATCGGCAAATTTAACGTGTAAATTTTATCGACTTTGAGCAAATTGACCTAAAATCGAATTTCTGACGCCAAAGTACCCGAGAAAAACCCATTATAAGTGAGCGTACTTAAAATAAAAAAATTCTGATATTTTCTTGCAAAATCATTTTATCGGTAAAAAGCCGAAAATCGGCCTTTTGGACCGGTACTACTACCGGTACCGTCATACCAAAAACTTTTTGTTACTTTTTTTGACAAATTCAGACATTTATTTCCAACATACTGTAATTTCAACATCGTACAACTCTTCCTCATCAAACTACAGGTGTTTAAAAACAGTGAAACGCGTTGGTTACTGCCTTAAAGGGGGTTTTAAGGGCCTTAAGGGGGTTTTAACACGGACGACCACGCACTGAAGACAGCGTCAGGCGGGGAGTTTGACTGGGGCGGTACATTTGTCAAAGCGTAATGCAGGTGTCCTAAGGCAAGCTCAGTGGGGACAGAAACCTCACGTGGAGCAAAAGGGCAAACGCTTGCATGATTTTGATTTAAAGTATGAAAACAGACCGCGAAAACGAGGCCTATCGATCTTTTGGATTTAAGGGGTTTTAAGCAAGAGGTGTCAGAAAAGTTACCACAGGGATAACTGGCTTGTGGCAGCCAAGCGTTCATAGCGACGTTGCTTTTTGATCCTTCGATGTCGGCTCTTCCTATCATTGTGAAGCAGAATTCACCAAGCGTTGGATTGTTCACCCACTAATAGGGAACGTGAGCTGGGTTTAGACCGTCGTGAGACAGGTTAGTTTTACCCTACTGATGAGTGTCATTGCAATAGTAATTCTGCTCAGTACGAGAGGAACCGCAGATTCAGACATTTGGTTTATGTGACTCGCTGATGAGCGAATGTTGCGAAGCTACCATCTGTGGGATTATGACTGAACGCCTCTAAGTCAGAATCCCACCTAGAAGCGATGATTTATTGGGACTGTTGTGCATGGAGCTGGCAGAGATAAATGAATGCCGAAGCATGGTCTTTTCTTGAGTTCAATAAGAACTTTGGTAAGCCGTGTGAATATATGGTGCTGTGTGACAGTTTCGAATCAACTGTAGACGACTTTAATCGATCCGAGTGTCGTAAACGACAGAGCAATTCTTACATTGCGATTCGTTGAAACTCATCTCAAGTGATCATTGATTTGTCTCGAGGTTTTCGAACCTCGCTTTTTTTTAGCAAGCTTCCCTAGTGTGTAAGTCGGAGGTGGGCGCGAGTGAGCGTAGGGATGAGGCCTTTGTGACCTTGTCTTTGTCTCTCACTTGTCTTTTGTCTTTGAATTTTTTTGTCTTTGAAAATTTTTCTGACTTG
>SCLH01000889.1:725214-745815 GCA_004367855.1 Oikopleura vanhoeffeni
AGATACAAAAATTGCTGATATTGAAATGATAAAAAGAACTCCGGCGCCCGTGGCAAATCGTCACGCTTGAAAGTTAACATTAAAAATCATCACTCAATTTTATCACGCAGGCGCGGCATGATGATCCCCTCACAATAATTCAGTGAATTATTACAAACTGAATTAGTTCATGAACTCAAACAAAGTATTTTATTTTTTCCGCAAATAATGTTTTATTTTTACACTGAACTAATAAATGTAATTAAGTTCAAAAACACACTAAAAAAAACGCTGGCGCCAAGAATTAAGTATGGAAAATTTTTTTTGTTTTTGAAATAATATTAGAATATTATAAATTTTCTTTAAGTGTAAACTTCGACTGTTACTTTCCCAAAATAAAAAGTGGCAAAAAGTGACCGCAGGGCTCCGTAATATATACATAAGAAATTCCGATCGATCGATCGATTACTTTGTAAATTTTCATTAATATACATGTATGATTAAGGGTCCTAAATTGCGATAAAAGGTCTTCGAGCCACGGATGGCTCGGAAGACACTACGGCAGTTAAAACGTGAACAATACAAAATTTTTATGAAATAAGGAATAATGGATTAAATTGCAAAAAAATTATAAAAATTATACTTTACGGTCTGAAATTATGGCGTGACGCCATTGGCGTCATTCTTAAACCGTCATTAAAGTATTTTTTTTGCTTTGGCTATATCCCTTTATGACCTTTTGATTAATCTAAAAGATGTGGGCTGTAAACAAGAGAAAGCGGCCTCATGAGTGGCTAGAAGGGTTCTTAGTAGTGTTAGAATTGGCTCCCTCAACCTACATCTCTTAGGTTAATCAAAAGGTCATAAAGGGATATTGAATATCTGTTTATTTGAAAATGGTTTTTTGGCAGATGAGAAAATATCACGGGAGGTTAAAATTTTCACAGTAAACTTTTGTCCATGTACAATGGTTCTACAGGTGACCTGTAACAGGTCAATCAAAAAGAAGAAATTTTAGTCTTAACATAAGACTCTGATTTCCGAAAGTTTGAAATAAGGAATTTCTGAAGCTATTTTGTATATATTACGGAGCCCTGCGGTCACTTTTTGCCATTTTTTCAACCAAAATTTTTATATAATTCGGCTTTCGAAAACGACTTATCCGATTGATAGGTCAGAATCGGACCATGTTTAGATTTTTTCCGAGGTTACTGAATAGTTTAATTGTTAGTTTCAGTTAAAAAATTGGAAATAATGGCTTGATTCGGCGTGTGATCAAAAGGGAAAAACATCCGAATGATATTTCAATTCTCGCCTTATTATCAAAATATGAACTGAGCACCTGATCAAAAGAGAAAAACAAAAATTGGTGTAATTGAAAAATGATGAAAAGAAACTCCGCGCCCGTGCAAATCGTCACGCTTGGAGCTAACATTAAAAAATCATCACTCATTTTATCACGCAGGCGCGGCATGATGATCCCCTCACAATAATTAGTGAATTTATTACAATTGATATAGTTATGATACTAAATCTACATATTTTATTCCACTTTTATTTTTAGGCCCACAAGAATTAGATGTAAAAATTGCCCCCTCTTCGAGGGGGCCAATTTTTACATATTATATCAAAATGGGTTTTTTAAAAAAACTTGCAAATTCCAACTTTTTATCTAATTTTAAGGCGAAACTTATTTTATCCGAAGTGTGAATTTAGCAAAAAATTATATTTCAATCAACTTGCCATACTACTTGAAACTGTGACCGAAACAAATTTCATTTATATTTATTGATTTTTATCGATGATTTTGACAATTTATTTGAGAAAAAACTGTGAAACTAAATAAGAAGCTTTAATCATACTGCATGTAATTTTAAAAATTTGTTTACCAAATATCAATCTGTGACAGCTAATAAGAATAATTCTTGAAATCCGAAAATGTTTTGATTGGAAATTCGTGAGCAAGCACCGTGATAAAAAATTTAAACCTTTGAGAGCCGGCAACTTTTTTAGATCGGTATTTTTTCGTGTCTAGCGTGATCACATGTGTTTCAAAAAACTGAGGAGCAGGTTAGTAATATAACATGAGCATTTGAGGGTCAAGCAAAAAACAAATTTACCGAGCAAAAGGTTTTTATACTGTATGAGAAAGTGCAATCCATATCCGGATTTTGCTATAAGCACCGCTCTTTCAATGTTTTACAAACCTGTTGAAAAAAATACTTTTAACATTATTTAATATTGTTTGGTGGTGTTGAGACATAGGGTTTTTTAATTTCCTTCAAAAAATTGCATTTATTAATGTTTCGATTTGTTATTTAATCATCTTCAGAATGAGAGATAAAAGGTTTTACTCGAAGAAAGTTGCAACAAAATAATTAAGCAATTGGGCTATCAAATGATTGTCAAATTAAAAGCCTAATTGTTTAACATCATTTACTCAAAAATTTTGTATTTTTGTGTTCGTGTTGTTTATTTATAGTCGGTTGATTAAACGTTATATTAAGTCCTTCGAACACTTTTCGATGTTTTGTGTTGTGAAGGCCTTCGTTCAAACTTTTAAAATACTTATCAATGAGCTCAAAACTATCACCAAGTCTCGCCAAATTTATTTGCAGTTTATTCGAGACAGCTATAATTTAGCCAGATTTGAAAATCAAAAACCAACTTGGATATGTACGCTATGAAGATGATATACAAGTCACAATTAAGAGCTGATATAAGGACAGACTACCAGGTAAACTTGACGCTTTTGATCAATATCTGAAATTCACCACAAAAAATATGTTTGATTCAAAAATTAATCTTTTGGATACAACTGTAATTTAAAAAAATGGTAAAATAAATTTTAAAATGTTCAGAAAGGTTACATTTACCGACAAAACGGTCAATTTCGAAAGTTCTATATCGATCAAATCTATAAATGGTCAACATTCATTGGCAAAATATTTCGATGTAGTAACTGTACATCTGATATTTTTTTTCGTGATCAGGCAATTGGAAAAACAAAACAAATTTTTGAGAAAAATAATTTTCCGGCTCATATAATGGACCAAAAAATAGCAGAAATAAAAAGTAGGGACTTAAAGTCTTCACCGAATAAACTCCACAGAGAAAAAGAACGAGAAAACCTCGATTTAGTATTTTATACTATGTCAAAACCTTTCACATCTTTTCGTTGCTCAGCCGTTGCTTTACAAATATATCACATTTTGACGAAAGTAAAGCCAAATTTTTGACTATCAGTTGTTTTTTCGACTATTGAGTTATAGTGTGATTTACCCAGAATGAAGGCGACAAAAGCTTTTCATAATAATTTAAACTGTGTATATGAGTTTCAGTGTGACTGTTAATGATATAGGCTAAACAAAAAAGTTACTCTATTCCCGAATTTTGCAACACCGTACTCCTTAACTTTTCATGTTCATACTCACACTTGAAGCTGTACTGATTACAAAAAAAAATTTCGCCAAAAAATCTGCATTGATCCGGAAAACGCTCTACCTGAAAAATTACGCTCTTTTTTACATGAGCATTTGAAAAATTTGGATAAAGGCCTTCACAACACATAACATCGAAAAGTGGTAAAGGAAGTGACCGACGGAGACTGTATCTCGAGATTCATACATGGGAGAAACTTAATTTTTGTTGCATTCAAAATTTTGTTATCGGTTTGATTTCAAAAAATAATGTGGATTTGACGAAAAATAAAGTTCCGAAATTAGTATTTTTCCCAAGAATTTTTTTAGTATTCATGCTGTATTTTTTTAGCGCCTTTATCGATGACCTTAATTTTACTTGCACCAGTTAGCCTGCAGTTCAATCTTGCGGATCAATCATAAAAATAAAAAAAACTCGTAAAAAATGTCAAAATTATTTTTTAGATGGGGAAATGGTCAAAATTTTGTGGTACCTGAACTTTGCACATGTGTGCATCAAAAATTAAATTAGATATCGAGAAACCACGCCATATAACCACGTCGCAATCGATTGCAAAATAAGCTTTTCGTGTGAAAAGTTTTTGATACCAGTGCTGGAAATGATTTTGATAAAACGCTGAAGATACCGAAATCGCCTAATGTAACGTGTAAATTTAATCGATTTTGAGCAAATAGACCTAAAATCGAATTTCTGACACCATATTTCCCAAAAAACCCATTATTAGTGGGCGTACGAAAACAAAAATTTCTGAATCTCCGCAAAATTATTGTATCGTGAAAAAGCCGATAACTGTTATTTCAAAATCGTACAACTCTTCCTAATCAAACTACAGGTGTTTAAACAACAGTAAAACGCGTCGGTTACTGCCTTGAGGGAATTGTGGGTGCTTCCGCCTTTTCAAAACTCAAATATCTTTTCTGCAGAATAAAAGTGGACATCTATGTTTTTCAATTGCACATTGCCAGTTTGTAACCTTGAAATGGATAAAATGATAAATTTCTGAGAAATATTTTAACATTAGCGGTTAAATGTATAAAATCTTATTGCTGGTATTTCTCTCCATTGAAGTTTAACTTCATATCCACTTATCCAAAAATAACATTATGCTGATATTATTTGTTAGAAAAAAATTCTCTACAATATGGTGCAATAAAATTTTTTTTATTTCATAATAATTTGCCGGGAATTTTTTTTGAAAATTCATTGCTATAGTTAAATATAGGCAAAATGTACATTATTATATAAAAGAATGTTAACTCACGATCGGTACATGCGATTTCTTTTCTCTTTTTCATAAATCATTTTCGATTATCTCAGTAAAATTATAGACTAACAAAATTTTAATAATTTGTGTCAGATTTCTCGCAATCACTATTAATGCAGATTCACTGCGCGCCATCATTACATTGATTAGGCTAAAAATTGAAATATTGCAAAAGGAGCAAAAATCTTAACAATTATTATTTTGCTGTGATTATTATTCTTTGTAATTTGAGACTATCCTATGGCTAAAATTTTAAATAAATAAATTATTTTTGCAAGCAAATCCGATATTCTAGAACTAGTTATTTGATAGTAAAAAATTTTTTTTGCTTGCAATCAATTTCTTATGTGCTGGATGGTCAGATACAAGAAATAATAATACCGAATTTGAGACCGTGGTCGAAAATAACTACTGCACTCACAATCCCCTTAAAGGACTTTATATTACATTAAATAAACCGACGATAATTAAACAACACGAACACAAAAATTTTATTTTTTCAATCAAAGATTGTTTTTATTCGACGTTTCGGCTAAACAGCCATTATCAGTGTGAGAAATATAATAATTTTATGTCTCGAAAACACTAAAGAACACAAAAATATGAAATTAATAAGTGAGTGATGTTTAACAATTGGACTTTTAATTTGGCAATCATCTAAAAACTTTTATCTCTTATGCTGAAAATGATTAAACAAAAAATCGAAACGGTCAAAAATACAATTTTATAATTGAATTTTGAAAAAGTAATTTATTATATGTACGAATTTTTTAATGAATTTGAATATCGTACAAAATTTCTGGTTCTGGAAATAACCATAAGCCATCGAGGATTTCCTGCTTTGGCTCGTACATTCTGCTTATATAGTTCCATCCTTCACCAATATTGATGTTATTAACTTTCCTGCGACAGTTAATAAAGCAAAGGCAAAAAATTGAAATGAAAATTATGTAACTTTACGATTTTGTTAAATGTATTATAACTGTGCCTTGAATCATTTGAGAAATTGACAGTGTAACTTCCATCAGCATTTGGTTCTGCTTTGTAGCTATTTATAGATAAAGCCTCAGCATCTCCAAAAAAGAATCCTTCACGATTATATACTGTAACCGACCAGAAAGCGTTCACTGGAACATCCTAAAAACTTGGTCAGAATATGAAAACTTTAATTTTTTAATTTTAGAAAAGCTGATATCAAATTTTTGTAAAACAGTTTAACGGGTGGAAATAAATTTTTGCTTACTTTCACCGTCAACGAATATTCTGTATCACCATCATTTTGTTCAACTTGTCCGCCTTCGTAAATTGCTCCGTATTCTGGTAGACCAAGTGGCCCACCAGAGACTGCAATGGTATGAGCTAGAAGATTTGTTTCATGCTCAGCGCCAAACATGCCACGGCTATCTTGCATCAAAATAAAAGACTGCCTGTAATTTTGTTCACATTTATAAAAAACAAACTGTTCTAACAAGTGGCGGTGATTGCTCGACTTACCATTATTGCGAAGTGTGAGGTCAGATATTACAAATTTTAGGACCATAAACAATTTTCAAAATGCAGTCAAATGTTTTTTTTGAAATTTGAGGGTTGACAATATATTTGAAAGATTTTATTAACGCGATTAAAAGTGAGTGAATCATTCAGTTAGTTTTTATTTCTGAGTCTTAAATTAAGACTCTTAATACGCTCCAGAATTGTAAAAAACGTATTTTGAGCCTATTTTATGAATTTATTTATAATCTATTTGATAATTAACATTTCTATTTTTTGCGTTAAATAATTTCTGACGAAAATGAAAATACCACTGATTGTCATTGTTCTTTAATTATTTTTATGATAAATGCTGATGAACAAATTGTAAATTTATTTGAGTCGAAAAAACCACTCAACACTCTCTTCGAGAAGAACTAATTCTGTTTATTTAATGTTAAACTATTTCATCTGAACAATCAAAAATTATTGTTCAAATATGATTGTAAAACATTGTTTATTAATTGAGCGAACAAACTTAATGCGGTGCGTGATGCTTTTAAGCTTACGTAATCGTACGAAACCTCATCGAATGGATCAGAATTTATCGCAGCTGTGACTTTCACTTGTTCCTGTAGATCAGCGACGGCATCCAAATTACCATCTGATTCAGCTGTTCTTATAATACAGAGAATATATCGTGTTTTTGTAGTTTCTTGATATCTTATAAATTAATTATAATATTGAAGAGCTTACATATTGCCGCTTATAACTTTTTTAAAATACCTGATTTAAAATGAAAAAAAAATTTAATAAAATAAAAAATTATCCTGTGTGACATTGTTTGAACGAAAGATGAGGAATTTTTATATTCATCATACGTGGTAGGCCTCGTCAGGCCAGTGACATGGACTGGCTTGACTTTACCAAAAAATTTCACTGGCTTGACTTGACTCGATTTGACCAGGCTTGAGTTTTGCTGGCTTGAAATCTTTTAAAAGATCACTTTTTTCGAAAAAAACTCTGATTATTCTCACAAACTATGGAGACATTAAAAAAACCATGTTCTATTTTTCCAAAAATGTCCACAAATAGTGCTCGAGAGAAAAATCCCTAATTTGTTATTGAAGGACTAAAATAACATTTCGCGAAACACCATAATCAACGTTTATTAACTTTAAAACTTGAGTCTGAATTTATTTAATGGTCAACAACCGATGACCACTTTGACAGTCTAGAAAAACGAACACTATTGACGCTAAAGTTCAATTTGAGAAATTTTGTGAAATGAAATGTTTTTTTAATATTTTCAAAATCCGGAATTTCTAACTGAAAAACTTAATAACATTAACAAGTTTTGCAAAGCAAAATTCTTATTTTAAAATCAAGAAATTTGATAATAACTTAATATCCCTGTTGAAAATTTCTTCTGGATTATTTTCGAAAATTCAATTACGGGACAATTACAAAATTTTAATTTAAAAACGGTTCAAGAAAATAGATAATTATAACATTATTTACAATAAAAAGTACAAATATTTGCAGTGGTTAAAAATTTCAATCTATTAAACCCCCTCACTCATTTAACTATTGATGTCCCTCTCAGGCACCAGAGCCACTTTTATGGCTCGACTTTTGACCTCTATTAATCAGAAAAGTATGAGTGCGTGCGAATAAATTATTTTTCAGTCATTGAGATAAAGAATAGACTTAACTTTAACTTATAGTTAGATAATTAACACTTTGAGTAAGATTTTGTAATAAGATGCAAATTTAATGAAATAGAATAAAATCTTGACTTTCTTAATCTGGTCTCCGATTAAAATACCTTATCGGGTTCGTCTATAAAACGATAATTCTCACGTCTGAAACGGTGAAATTAATGGTGAACAATATGTCTGCTGCTTTTATTGCGGCTCCCTTTTCTCATTCATGAGCAATTTTTCTGTTATTAAACAAAAAAACATTGGAACAAGTTCTACATTTAGTAGAAACATTTTTATTTTTTAAAAAGATGGTCAGGACGAATTCCTGAAAACAGAGTATTTGAGACCTTGTTTTTTTACAAATGAATTAGGAGATACAGCTGATAAAGAAGAATTTCAGAGAAACTCAGAAAAAAGTAGGATAAAATATATTTTGAACGGTTCGTTCGAAATCAATTTTTAATATATCTTTGTATAATTAATCGCAAACTCTTTGGGCGATTTGACTATTGAATAACTACCATGATAACTTTTGTATCCTTTAAACTTAAATGGCTTTGTGCCTGAGAGGGTTAAAACATTTTTATTTGAAAACCAAATAAATTATTTTATAGTTTGTTTCAAATTTTAATAAAATTTCAAAGATTATTTAAACATTTTGAAAGTAACTGTTTGCATTGAGATTTAACTTAGACTTTTTAAAATCGAAATGTAAATTTTTTTATTAATTGTCAAGTTTTAAACAAAGTGTTCTTGTTTTGTATTCAGTTATAATTTTAAAATCTCAATTTTACGGGTAAATTTTTAAGTATCGAATTCAATTAAACAGTTTTAATTCAATTATTTGAAATTAATTTTTTTTAAATTTCAATTTCCGATCAAGATTTTTACTTTTCAAACAAAATGATATTTTCTTGAAANCAAAATTTTCAACCAATCAGCGTCAAATTCGATAATTAGGTTTAACATTTTGGCTTAAAAATAATTGAAATTTCTAGAATTCGATTAAGACATTTCCGATAATTTTAATGTCATGCATCGTTTTCGGTGGGTTATATTCACCAATAAAGAATGTTCATATCATGGTGGAATACCGGTTTTATGCGGGTTAAAGCAAAAAAATATTCGAATTTTGAAAATTCTAGATTTTGTTCTAGATTGTTTTGAAAAAAATAATTGCCACCATGAGATTCCTTGGGTCAACTTTAGTCATAACCGATATTAATGTATCATAAATTAATTCTATAAAGGGCTCAAAAAAAACCGACACCTACCCCCTTAAACAGTTTTAATTCAATTATTTGAAATTAATTTTTTTTAAATTTCAATTTCCGATCAAGATTTTTACTTTTCAAACAAAATGATATTTTCTTGAAAATATTTCTTCGTTTCTGAATTTCATTATTTGATTGAAATTTATATTGATTTTCAAGAGTTTTTAAGGTCAAATAAAGACAATTTGAATTTAATTTTTAATTTAAAACATCAATTTTATTTTTCAAACACATTTATTTATTTTGATGGTCTAACAGTAAATACTCAGGATCCAGACTGCCAAAAATTTTAAAGAGATAAATTCGGCTTAAAAAAAATAAAGATTTTAATGTTAAATTTAAAAACTAGAATAAATTTTTCCGGAGAATTTCGCGGGATTGTTTTGTTCAAATTACAAATTTTTCACTGTTCTAAAACTCGGTTAAAACAAAGATTATTTAATTTTTAAAAATGGGGTCATTTCCGAACTGAAGGAGAAAAAAAAATTTGAGGGGTTTGGGCAAAATATTTCAATTTGTAAGACTTTTCAAAATCCATTTTTACTATTTCAATATCAATAATTTACGGAATATTTTGAACATTTTTTTTTCCGAATCACTCAATACATAAAAATAAAGATTGAAAACTAACATTTGAATCCTACTTTCTGACAACCAGATGGCCCAAAAATATTTTTTAGCACTGATTTACCCTAGCAGCGGTTTTTAAATTACTGTCAATTTTACTTTGGATCCTAGTTCTTCCGGTCCGAACCCTATTTTTACAGTATTTACTGTACTAGTGAGATATTTTTCAAATATAACTTTATTTCAAGACACTTTAAGTTGAAACGAAAAAGTTTCTATGGATAAAATTCAATACTATAGCAAGCAACCATATCGAGAAAAAAATTATGATGGACAAATTGTGTTGTTATTGGTCAAGCCAACTCAAGCCAGTTCTGGCTTGATTTCAAAGCCAAGTCAAGTCAAGCCACCAAAGTCAAGCCAGTAGATGACGGAGGGTAATACAGAGTATAGTTGTCATATCGGCGTGTTTTCAAAATTCTCGGAATCGTAAGCGATCCCTTAATTTGCTTCGATTTGGATGAAATTTGATTTTGAGAAATATGACGAAAAAACGATCCGGACTAAATACTATTTTAAATTTTCGAAATCTTTGATTGGTCGATCATGAATCGTTTACTACACATAGAATAAATTGTCACTGGCATGAGCGCTTAATTCCATATATTTTTATTTTTAATCCTGGCATCTGAAGATAAATCGAAGCAAATTTAAGCTTTATTTACGATTCCTAAAACTTTGAAAACATGTTCTAACTACTGTTTATTTCAGAACTTCAATATAACATAAATGAGGGGTTGCAGTCACAAAATCGTGAAAACTCCGTGTTCCAAGTGATATTTCTTTCTGAAATTTGACACATATGTCAGCTTTATAGGAAAATACTTTCACAATTCCATGTCGTCAAAAAAACCACTTGATGACCCGATACGGGTATTGAAGAAACTATCATCAATCGTTATATTAACAGTGCCCGATTTGTAAGATCAGAAAACTCCTCGCGTCAAACGAGTTTCGTTTTGTCCAGAGGATTCTCACTTTCATTCAAACAACATCTTTTGTGTAATATAAAATATAATAGACGTTTCGCTTTTATTGCATCATCAGTATGTTTTTGGACTAACAGTTTATAAAATAGAACGTGCCTTTTATGCTTAAAAACTACGCGTTTTCGAATGAAATGATCATTATTTACAGGTGGGCAGATGATATTTTTGGTGATTTGAACGTGCGCAAAAGACGAAAGTACGCAATGTGCGTTTTTAGCAGACAAAAACTAATTTGTTGAAAATTTGTATTATGTGGGCGAAAGTTTATTAATTTGAAAAAATTGCCCACATCAGAATAATGTGAAATAGCGATGGTTATTTTGGCCGTTCAAATCTTGTATGATATTTTTCATTTGAAAACGCGGCAAGCCGTTAACGCTTGGCCACTATTTGTTAAATTAATTATTTTAACATTGTTAATTTCGGAGGTGAATGAAATTTGTTCTTTCCGTGGGCATTTTACACATCCGTCACAGTACAAGTTTTGATAATAAAATGTCGTTCAAAATTTAAAAGACTCTTTTTCCTTGATTAAGGTAGAAAATGGCGGGAGCCCGACTATAATACACCATATAATGGTTCTGTATGTGGTTAACAATTCCTTTACATGTTTCCACTAGGTCTAGGAAAAAAAAATTTAATTGAAAATTATTTTGTGTGTATTTAAGATTTCACTTCGTTAACACATGGCACATGATGGTGAAAATTGTTGTCTGAACCCAATTTGCCTGAAAACATTGTTTTGAATTGTTATAGATTTATTTTATATTTGAACTTCAATATTTTTCGTTCTTTTTAATTTTTTCTCAGTGGTTGAAACTTTGAAAGGTTCTGACCGATAAAAAATCGCACAACTATTCGAGGGCGCTGGATCACATCTTAACCAAAATTAAATCATCGAAATTCAAATGAGCCACGTCAAGGCGATTTTCTACCAGTTCAAAAAATGTTTTTGCTACGAACCTGATTAAATGATTTTTGACCTCATTGTGGTTTGTTAAGTTATATGAAACCGAAAATTCGTGTAAATACAAACAATTTCCAAAAAAATGAAATTTATCAAGTGACGGAAAAAATGTTATTAGTCCGGCGCTAAATTGATAAATAATTTGACTATACTATAGTCACTATAGACTCTAATTTTTTTTTTCTGAAAGATCCTTATTGAAGATCGCTTGGTCTTATTAAAAATGTCTTATCATGACATAAATGTCAAAAGTAAATTTTCAAATAGTGATTAAAAGATTTAAAAAACACTTTTCTAGACCAAAATAGCAAAAACGGTCCTTTCGACATATCCCTTTATCACCTTTTGGTTAGAATGCGTAGCCACTACTCCTTTTAACGTGTGATTTTAACGTTGTGGCTACGCATTCTAACCAAAAGGTGATAAAGGGATATTCAAACATTCTTTCGGGAATCAAAAACGAAAAAAAGAAACGTTTTTTTTTTAATCATTGTATCTACTAGATCATGTGCAAGTTTAATTTTTTTTTGAAATCAGACGAAGAAAATATGATTTATTCAACGGTTGGTTATCATGCGATCGTGAAACCAAACACAATGTTCGAGATTACAAACTTATATTCTTGAAATTATTATTATATTGTTATGTAAAAAAGTCTTTCTTGCCAATAAAACCGCCTTAAGGGAGTGGGCGACGATAATCAGTGACTCCTAGTGGTCATAAAATATTGCCAAACCCACTAGGAGCATAAATTCAAAAAGTTGACCCAAGAGAAGTTTTGTTTTCATATATTAAGACTGAATGCCAAGTAACAGGTAAAAATTTTTAAATGAGGGAGTAGTAGGCCTTTTAGTGCTTTTTGGGACGACGTATTAAAATCGTTGTCTGAGCGTAGGTTCAATTAGCTGATGCTCTTAGGGGTACAGCCATCATCATAAAGAGTTTTACTTCATATTTAACATATTTGAAGTATTCTCTCTTCCGGATTTGTACACTTGAAAACTTTTGAAAAACAGCTTAATTATCGTCACACATTCCCTTGAGCTATAATATCTTTTAAGTGGAATATTCATTGGAAAATTGACGACCATTTCCTTATCCACGCATTGAATTGACATGTATTTTTCTGTTTCTGGCAATATAATTTTCACAGGTCCTGTCTGGGTATCTATTAGAGCGATAGAATAAATTGTATCTCGATTACTTCTTGGAAATGGAAAACCTTGGTCAATTAAACTGAAGTGATGAAAAAGGTTTATACCATTATTTCCATGTTGAAGCCCAAAAAGCCTGAAATGTTCAATAGATAAAAATTTGCGTCATTAATAGCTCCTTATTATCAAGAGTTATTTTTAATTTAAGACTAACACTAAGTAAAGACGCATAATTTCGGTGGTTTCAGCAACAACATAATTCATAGGGTTAACATCTTCTTTCTTTTCGTTATCTGAACATCATTTGAAATTTTATTTTTTAATGCTGATTTTGGAGCTTAAGAATATGGTAGTTCATACATTTTCTGCAGTTATTATGTCATAAAAATGCACCGAATCAATCGTTTATGTTTCAAAAGCACAAAACAACCCGAATAAGAACAAATAAAATTTTTGAGTTTTTCGATGTTTTTCTTAGTATTTTCATGAAAATTAAGTGAGAAAATAATGTTTGTTTCAATTTGACCACTAAAACTCACATTTTCAAACTAATTCTACAGCTTATGGTGAAATTTGGGTTAGTTTCAAAATAAGACCTGGGAGGAGATAGATTTTCCGATTTGGTAAAAGTTGCACTGTCTCGCTTATGTGTCTGGAAGTGTATGCATTCAAAAAAAATATGGACAAATTTTTTACGCAAGATGAAGGCTAGCTCTACAAACTTGCTTATCTGAATAGCATCCTAGAAGCCCTGTTTGTCTAATATTTCATCGGGAACATACCAAATTAGGAACCACCATACCTTTAAAAGGATTGTATAGGTGGGTCATATCTTCGAATCTAGGGAGCTAAACGGAGGATATATTTTTTGTCGACAAAATTTTTGATCGACATTTTTTCAAATGCCTATCTTTTGCTCTGAAAAGTGCTTAGACGTAAATCAGCACTACAAATTAAATACAAATTTACGAAATATTTCATTATTCGAATATATTTGTTATTTTTGCGTTGAAACCGGTTAGTTCATTGTGTACATATAAATGCAACCGTTGCATTTTATGAACACGCTTTTTCTTAATGCACAGGTTTTTTATTAGAATTGGACGATGAAAATGTTAACTCTGAGCTGAAGAGCTCTGTTTTTGCTTTTAGAATTGAAAAAGGCTTGTTAAATTAAATACGATGTAAAATTTTAAAATTATATATAAGTGTTGAAAATGAGAAAATGTTTTGCTATCTAGCGCTCGAACGGTCGTCATAATTTCACCATTGTTTGTGATACTATTTTCAGAAAAACAAAATTGAGAATGAGGTGCTATTTAAAGTTTGAAACGATGAAAATCGAAAAAAACCGTAATACCAATTTCCCAATAATCAAGATCTCGAAAATCTAAATTTTTTGAAGTAAGGTGAAGAAAAAGGAGTATACATTTTTGGTCGAGAAAATTTTTGGTCGAGTTTTTTTAAAATGCCTATCTTTTACTATGAAAAGTGCGTGGGCGGAAATCAGCAGTACAAGTAAAATACGAATTTAGGAAATGTTACATTATTCGATTAATTTGTCTATTATTGCATTGAAACTAAGTGGTTTATGATATCAAAATGTATCTAAAATTTGAAGTATTGCGACATAAAATGATTAATTGCAAACCATTTTTCGTCAAATCTGTAGTTTTTTGCGCCTATGTATTTTTCATACCATAAGTTTATTTCATAAACCAGTTGGTCGAACATGCCATGCAAAAACTACCATTTTTGACATTATTACACAATTGTTATGGAGAAATAAAAAGTTATCAGCCCTTGAAAAAGATCTCCAGTCTTTGCAACCACCTCAATCAATAAATTTCTAAGTCAACTTATTGGTTTAAAAAAAACGTAAGTTTTCACACGATTTTCGAGGTATCGCAGAAACTTTAAATTCATCAAAATCATTTAAATTCTTATGCAACACAGCCTAAGATTTATGAACGAATTTTTGTTAGTTGTCTTTTATAGAGTTTTTTCTTGAACATATACATGAAAATTAGAATTTTCAAACTGATTCAAATACAACAATACCGATCGCTTAGATTTCCAATCAAGCTTCGAAATTTTCGTGGTCTCCCTAAAGTTTTGTACAAATATTTTTACATTTTCTCAAACATTACCTTCAATCGGAAATTCTGTCGTCGGAATTGGTAAATCTGTTGTCGTTATATCTGGTTCACCTGGAACATCTGGTAATTCATCATGTTTTTTATTTGGCAACGTTAACGATAAAGCCAAAGTAACCGAAAACAGTAAAATGAATGTTGAACTAAAAATAACGATTCCCTTTTTACGCTGCATTTTATATCTTAGCTAATTTAAGTTGGGTCCAGGTCATAGGTACTTTTGTTCAAATATTTAGCTGTCATTGATGCAAATAGAAAGTTGTATTATTTGAAAAATGATTTAGTGGTCAAAATAACCTGTAGCTGAATTTTCGAGAATAAAACTTCAGAAAGTACCGTTCTCAAAAACATTTTGATAAAACCAGACTAATCGGAACCAGAATTAAGTCTTTATAACCAGTAACTGAATTTTTTTTAAAAACACATGAGATTGGCTGAAGTTGTTGGTCATGAGTTAAAACTAACAAGCCCCAAAAACGATTTTCGGGTCACAAAATTCATGAAAACTTGAGTGAAAAGCCCATATAGGCCAATTTCGGAACAAAAATTCACCAAAAGATTAACCGAAGTCAACTTTCTACCGACGGTCTCAGCAACAATGGTTCACTTAAGTTTACCCGGAATGCTAAATGTTGATTTTACTGTGTTGGGAGATATATCTCTAGATAAAATAAATATGATGAGCATTATCAACCGCTGGCCGACAAACTGTAGGTCAAAGAGATGCGATACACTCTTGATACTCATATATTGATTAATTCAGTCTTGTTTCAAATAATAAGTTTATTTAATATGACAGAAAATTTAAGTTTTTTCAACATTATTTAACCTCATTGAGTTCAGAGGATGTCAAACATTTGTGAATCTTCAGTTCTGAATAGTCAGATCAATAAGTATGACCGATAATTTTGCGTTTAAAAAGCTTTGTGCGACAAACTACGGATTTATAAAGCTTGGAGGCTGTGCGGCCGAACACCAGAACAGCTCGACCAAAATAAACGTAATAATTAAAACCTTTAAAACGGCTAGCCGTATAACTTTGACATTGTTAAATGGAATTGCCAATTAGCTTAGCCTTACATAAGTTATGTCATATCGATTACGGGTGCTTCTTGCACATATTTGCTAATTTTTGAGCCCAAATTTCTGATATAAATCGGCTTTTGAAAAGGACTCCTCCGATTAATATCATTTTTTTCAATTATCAAACAAAAACTGATAATTAAACAATTTTAGTAATCTCAGAGAAAAAAATCAAAATATTTATTTACCGGTTGGTTACGAACTATTTTTTTCATTATTCAATAAATATCTATGCTCAGTTTCAGCTTCCTAATTACCTTATCTAATCATTTGTTTTCAAAGGCAGAATTATATTAAAATTTTGGCTTAAAAGTAGCTGATATGTGCCAGGTGCACTCGTAATCAACATTATTTATAATTTATTTCGAAAATTATTCAGTGCTTCTGAAATGTGAAATTATCATGAATTTTTAATCTGAAAAGCCATTTAAAGTATAAGAAATTTAAAAACGAGTTAGATGAACAGAATTAGAAAGCAGCGTTTCAAAAGCGTAAATTACATTACAAGATTTATGGTAGGAGATGCAGTGATAAGTTTTCAATTAAATAACTCACCTTATATCTTGTCAAGGGCTTAAAAAAACTTTGAATACACCTTTGGATAGTTCCGTTGGGATTTGGTTATCTTATATTTTCATGATAAGATACAGTGAGTGAGACCAATGGGCAACACACAACCTTTTGGAAAAAGTTGTCCCCATTGCCCTCACTGTTACCCATTGACCTCACTTGTCTGTTCTTTTTTAATTTGATTCATATATTTTCACTAATATATATTGAAATATTATACGAGTTATTTGAGTATATTTATCAAAAATTATGAACAAACCGAAAAAAATAAACCTAAGAAGTTTTAAGTAAGAAAAAACTGTGAATTATCAAGACTGTAGATTTTATCATTGTTTGCGTAAAAAGGTGATGGCTNAAAATTTTCGAATTCAAATTTTTACACCCAAAACCCGTATAAGAAAAAGCGCAATAGAGAATTTGAAAAAGAAAAAAACATTCAAACCACAAATTGATAAAATTTGAAGCAATTATAGACTGAGAAATCGAACTTCGACTTCCAAATTTTATAAAAATTTTCAGGGTGTTGACAATTGATCTCATAAGTCTGGCAGAAGAAAATATGCAAAAAAGTGTTGCCCATAGCCCTCACTTGTCTTTTTTTTTTAATTTGATACATGTTTTTTCTGAAAACTTAAACACAGTTTTTTCGATTTTGTGTTCCAGATTATAAAATTTGACAATTATGAAACTTGAAATTTCACTAATATATAGAGAAATATTAAACGAGTTATTTGAGTATATTTATCAAAAATTATGAACAAACCGAAAAAAATATACCTAAGAAGTTTTAAGTAAGAACAAACTGTGGATTATCAAGACTGCAGATTTTATCATTTTTCGCGTAAAAAAGTGATGGCTGAAAATTTTCGAATTCAAATTTTTGCACCCAAAACCCGTATAAGAAAAAGCGCAATAGAGAATTTGAAAAAGAAAAAAACGTTCAAACCACAAATTGATAAAATTTGAAGCAATTATAGACTGAGAAATCGAACTTCGACTTCAAAATTTTATAAAAAAATTTCAGGATGTTGACAATTGCTCTCATAGGTCTGGCAAAATCAAATCTGCGAAAGAGTGTTGCCCATTGCCCTCACTGTTGCCCATTGCTGGTGTTGCTCATTGGTCTCACCCACTCTTACTAGTATGGCGGCCTTTTAAAATAGTTAGCCTCTCATTTATCGGCCAAACTCAATNGAACGGAATCTTAAATTAACGCTTCGGGTTACAGTTTGGCCTCTGAGGTAACACTCACCGAACAAAGTTTTTTCTCAATCCATCAAATTTTCCTCAGGAAAACTCTATCATTTTTGTCGGATCTCATACTGTTGCCTCCAAGAAATTGATGAATTGATTGAATATTGTCGAAACAAGCTTAAATTAAGTAAGCAAATGAAGAACAATCTTGGAAATCAATCAACGTGGATTCCGAGGAATTAAAAATTCAATCAGCTGATGAATAAAGCCCTCTCGATCGGAACTGTGAAATTGGGCGACATTAATTCTTTTCGACAATGAATTGACACCAAAAGCCTGTCATCAATGCTCAAAATCAAAAGAACAAAGAAGTTCTCAGTGCAAAAAATGAACTCTGTCGACGGATATGTCTGTCGATATCAAAGACCATGGGCAACCTCGGAAAGGATATTGTCAAAAGGTGACCAAAAAATCAAAACAATGAACCGAGAAATTTCATCCGTCAAACTCATGACACTTTGCGCACAATTATTGCAAACAATGCGATCTGTTAAAACTTTATAATGCAGGGAAACAAGTTGGACCTTGCTAAGTGTTGCTCAATGATGCTAATATTTGATTTGACTGTAACTGATTGGAATCAGAAACATTGAAATAACTGTTAAAGACGGATTCTCGAATCGGAATAATCAAATATTTTCACAAGGCAAAATGACCCTCTCAGGTAATGTTCAGACTGGCTTTACATATCAGAGTAATAAAGAGAAAAAAATAAATCAACTTTCCAAAATTTGAATTCACTCAATTGTTCTCGAAAATACGAAGAAACCCGAAAACTTATCTTTTAATTTGAAGAGGAGTTCTAATTTTGATATAAACGCAAAATTATATGTGTTTAATAAAAAAATATATAACTGGGGTGTGCTCGGAGTGACAAAATTTTGGTCACTATGACAAAAATAACCAATCAAAATGGATTATATTGAATCAAGAGCTTGTTTATTTAGTTTGCATTATTATTTGAAAAAATTTGGTCACTCCGAGCACACCATAACTGGGCGGATTATCAAACGAAATATTTTTCTTGTTTTCGGAAATTCAAATATTAAGCAGTTATCAATGTTTATTTATTAATGTTTGTTTTAAAAATTTCTCTTCAAATCACCGGACAATTTTGAATAATTCACCTACAAATAACGATATTTTAAAATAAAATTAATAACAAAAAATAAAATATTGGTGGTTACAAATAAACATGAACTCATAATCAATCAGGAGTTGCTTCTGTCACTGGACCTATTTCACATGGAATTCAGCATTGGGAGAAATAAGATTCAACATTAACCCCGAAACCGGCCGAATTTGTTTACCCACCCTAAATTTATACTCAATAATTGCGCGAGGATGACTTCGTTTTCAAAGTGCTACTAATCAAGACCAACTCAGCTCGATTTTATAGTGGCAAAAAGTGGAAATGGTCACTTGAAATGATAATCATGCATATTCTAGCTATGAATCTCAGATGAAAAATTATGCATAAGAACTCAAGCTAGTGATTGGATCATGACATTCGTCTATTGTTCGGAGAAAAGGACATCTTCTCCTTGTGAAATCACGGCCTAAAGTAAGCTTGCACTCGAATCTAAACCTTTGAATAAAATAATCCAAATTCAAAATAATACTGGAATTCTGTTTTTTTTGGTAATGATTTAATTGAATCAAATACCTTTCGACTCTTGATGATAAGTTAGTTGTACGGTTAAAAATAATTGTTTCATTGAAAATGTTTGTCAATCATATTTCAATTTATTTAGTTGCCATAAACGGAGGGCTAAAAATGGGATCCTTTAATTTAACTTCTACTTCCCCACTGAGAAGGTCAAACTTGGATTATTCTGATGAATCAATGAAATACTAACTGATAACCCGATTTATACCTTGCCACAAAACGACAAGGTGGCCCTTGACCACTCCTTCTACTGAGAATGTAAGATCCACAAAACTTCTACATTTGTATTTCGCCAATCTGTACATTCACTTGACCAAGATCTCGTTTAGTAATTGAGCCAAAACAAGAAAGATAGATATGAGCAACAGTTAAGGTGCAAATTTATCACAAACAATATCATTTCGAATAAACTGGTTGTTGTAAAAGAAGTTGGTCAGATATCATTGAGTTTGGCCGATAAATGAAGGCTAACAATTCTTCAAAGAGCCGCCATAGCTTAGTACAGAGTGGGTGAGACCAATGAGCAACACCAGCAATGGCAACAGGAGGGCAAATGGGCAACTCTTTCGCGAAACCCGAAGCGTTAATTTTAAGGATTCCGTTTCCATTATTACGCTTGATCAAAAAATATGGCGCAGCAGAAATTGAGATGTTTGAAAGTCCATCATGAGAAATTTCGACTCGGATGGTTGTTATTTTAAGCACTAGATTTGCATTTGGTACAAGAGCCACTTTATTTGTTAGGTCAAATGAAATTGGGATATCAGCACCTCCACCAACGAGAAAAGCTGTCGAATCTCCTAGTTTAACGACAGTCTGAGCGAGATTGAAAGCAATGTTTTTTACATATGAAACTCCACTGTTAACAAAAACTGGAGTTTCTCCGATTTTGGTATTGATCGCGATATTACGAGCAGTCAAGGAAGTAAGTTCGAGGCCATTTGTGGAAACTGTCATATCAGCAGAAGCCAAAATAGTTTTCAAGTTCAACATACCGT